>OW679194.1:36058007-36317973 GCA_940337035.1 Agriotes lineatus | reverse complement strand
TTCGCACTCAGCCAACAGCCGTTAGGCCAATTATAGGCGTCGCTGTGCAGTTATGAGGACTTCCAACCCCACTAACGACTATCATGATGTTGTATGACCGCCGGGACCAACTTTTTTCCGTGAGAGCCATACCACGAGGCGCCGAGAGATGCAGCCGTGGAACTCCCATCAAGTTCTGACCAGAGACAGCGTTGCTTAACTCTGATGATCGAACGTGGACGCTTTTTCAAGCTACACCACTCGGGACCCGCTAACATAACTCGTTTGTAACTTACATACACGTATAATAATGATGCACTTATCCCACTTGTATAGTAATAGTAATTTAGGATACAAGTGCTTACAGCTAGTCTTTAGTCATCAGAGGGGCAGAGTGGAAACGCGAGTGACTAAAGATGCTTTACGCATGTGTATCGTACAATATTTTTCTACTATAGAATCTAGAAAACACAATAAATATACAAAA
Organism: Agriotes lineatus; assembly: GCA_940337035.1. Taxonomy (NCBI): domain Eukaryota; kingdom Metazoa; phylum Arthropoda; class Insecta; order Coleoptera; family Elateridae; genus Agriotes; species Agriotes lineatus. Next base: position 36,317,507 of record OW679194.1, on the reverse strand, counting down.
AAACAAATGTAAAATAGGATTACTAGCAACCGGTTGTAAGTTTGCGTGGTTAAAAATTTTAAAACACCTTGCTACTGACGACGTAAACTAATGAAAATATGAAACAGTCGTTTTACAAACTAAAAACTGCACACTGTCGTATATAATAGCTATTTATACAATGAGAAAATTAAATATGTATATATGGAAAAAGCAGAGTTTCGAAAAGGAAAAACAGCTGAGATTGACAATATATGTGGTGACAGAATCAAGTAGTGATGGCATAACCTGACAATTTTCATAACCGAATTATTTGCATTCGAATGATATTAATAACCGAATGATTATTTGATAATCATTCGAATAAATGTTGGCTCTCGATTCGTTTCGATTTCGCCGGTTTGCCGGTTGGCGGTTCACCGTCATCTGCATCGGCATCGTAACTTGCAGATAGCAGAGGAACTCAGTTAATCGTTAATTATAATAATTGTATAAATGATTTTTATTTGATTTCTAAGGAGTTTAAACCATTGAGAATAGCTATATCAATACTAATCATAAAGAAAATATAAATATGCGAATACAAAGTATCTATTGAATTTATTTTTAGTTCCTAAAATTCTCTAGTAGCCACCCTTCCCTTTTCGCTTGCACATCATACCGGTATATTTTAGAATCCATAATTATCTACGTTCAGCCTTCCGCGGTTTGAAGGAAGCACACTTAAAATTTTAAACTTCGAAATCCACTTCTTGTCCCACGTTCATATCATATGACGACGGATGGGCATCGACTGCTCCGTTATTAAAAATTAAATATAAATCTATTACGATATTGGAAAATCTTATTGCGCTTTCTGTTTATCCCTTATTAGGCATAATCAACCGCGTTTCGAAGCAAAAATTTAGGCCGTTATAAATAATACCAACACAGCTTCGCAAATCTCATACTCAGCAGAGCGCTATCTTTAATAGGAACGTCCCCATAAATTTAACTGGTCCATGAGAGTCTCAAATGTGTTAATAACATCAACAAGCAGCCGCGAGCCTCATTTGGGCCAATCAGTACAATCTGCCTTGCTTATGGTTATGAATGACATATTATTTACAGAATTTCGATCACTCGCAGGTCGCTGAGATACGGCACGTAGTACGTATCAAGATGAGGTTATTTTTCATTATTCATACGTATTTGGGAAGAGCGGCCGCTCATATTTGCGAATATCTAAATTTTAAAATTAATATTTTTATGCACATTTAGCATTATCCAATACATTTTTAATACTAAACGACGCGGAAAATTATTCTCTTTAATTTAGTACTACTACCATTTTTTTTCCATAAAAATGGTGAGCAGGAATATGCATAACCGTGATAAGCCATGTAAATTGCCTATGTTCAGAGGTATGACCAACCACCCGGTATGTGTATTCTATTCATCGCTGTTATTGTATCAAAATTGTACGTTTTTCTCTGTTTTGTCAACACTTTGGTTGCATATTCTACTCGATTTGTTCGCCGTCCCAATTTATAATACTAATTCTAAAAATCTGTAAAAGGCTTTACCCAGAACTTCCCTCGTCGACATTGTGACACTAAATAATTTTAAAAAATCAAATTAAATTAGGAGTAAAAATATCTTTACTTTTCTAATAATTTAAATACATTTTCAAATAAAAAAAAATTATCCCGCTGGGGTCTAAAACCCGCGCATCTGCAGAGCGATCGTAACCGCATCACTACATAGAGATCGTATCTGCACCGATAAAGCCAACTACGCTACCGAGCCTCTTTCAAATAAGTCCGGCGCGCGCCTCTCTTGAACAGAACACTCTTATTGTTGAAACGTTTTACTCTTTTGTGACATTATCGTCTATCGGTTGAGTCTTATTTTCGGCAAATGTAAAGCCTTCCTCCAACAAATAGTTTTTGAGCTATACTGCCAACAGGCAGACGGAATTAAGAAAATCTCTTTATCTACTCCGGTGGGATAAGTAACGCATTGCGTCACTCATTTGACACTATTTCAGTTAGGTAATGAAGCTCATTACACCACTCAGTATGTAATGGTTTCATTACGCAACTGAGTTTGTGTAAGGACTTCATTATCTAATTGAAATAGTGTCAAATAAATGACATAATGACATTTGCCTACTAAAATATTTTTGAAAATGACAGATCTGACATTTCTCTTAATGCACTTTTCTCAATTTTAGGCAGTCGTAGATAAAATTTTGTACATAATACATGTGTGATAATGCATCATTAGTATACTTGTGTGCTTACATAACTCGTGCTACGCACTTGTTTGTAACTTACACACACGTATATTAATGATGCTGTTATCCCACTTGTATAGTAAATAACTATTTCGTCATTTATTGACCTTGAAACGTGAAAATCTGAAGAAATCGCGGAAGGTGATTTTTTTGTGATTATAATACTTGCTTCCTCTTTCATAGGAGAAAAGCAAAAAGGGAGGTTCAGCAATATGTGATAATTTTATCGAAGCATTACATCCATGTAATGTATGTAACGTATAGTAGTTATTTATGGTATAAGTGTGTTATTACAAATAATCCACGAGAGAAAAGTTGAGCCCTCGAAGCCACCAGGCCAAGATGAGGAATTTTTTCGAGGGAATTATTTGTATTAAAACACACGTGCCATACAAAATTTTATCTAACAACTCAATAAATATCTAAAAAACATACATCATCTATTGACAGTCGTGAAAATTCATAGTGACAAATTGGGAGTATCGAGAAATCAAATAAATGTATAATTAGAGTCAGCTCTCCTATACATCTGGCAGTACTGAAGTGTATTGTTAGTCTATGTTACATTCGAAGTTAGTAGGTTAGGTTTTATTTGCTATTTGACACAGACTGACGCAAAATTCGAATTTGACGTAGCTTGACAGTGCTACCAACAATATAGCACGGAGTGACTAGGTTTTTATCTCACTAGTGGGTTATGGTTTAACTCACTAGTCGGTTGTGGACCACTTTAGAGGTCTAAAATCGATCTACTAGTAGTCCTTATATATAGGAGGTGTTGAATAATTAATTTATTTACTTTTGCATAAAAACCTATTATCAAATTCATTTGAGTTAGTTAATGAACGCCATCATCTACTCAGTTATGTAATGAAATCAGATTCATTTGCGTCACGTAACGAAATTCATTACGTAACTCAAATTTCATTAGGCAATTGAAATTTCATTACTTCTGCTGAAGTTTTTGTTGTTACTTCTAGTTTGAGGCAGTCGAGATCAAATGTTGTACAATACTTGTGTGATAATGCATCATTAATATACTTGTATTTATTTATTATTTAATTCGCACTCAGCCAACAGCCGTTAGGCCAATTATAGGCGTCGCTGTGCAGTTATGAGGACTTCCAACCCCACTAACGACTATCATGATGTTGTATGACCGCCGGGACCAACTTTTTTCCGTGAGAGCCATACCACGAGGCGCCGAGAGATGCAGCCGTGGAACTCCCATCCAAGTTCTGACCAGAGACAGCGTTGCTTAACTCTGATGATCGAACGTGGACGCTTTTTCAAGCTACACCACTCGGGACCGCTAACATAACTCGTTGTAACTTACATACACGTATAATAATGATGCACTATCCCACTTGTATAGTAATAGTAATTTAGGATACAAGTGCTTACAGCTAGTCTTTAGTCATCAGAGGGGCAGAGTGGAAACGCGAGTGACTAAAGATGCTTTACGCATGTGTATCGTACAATATTTTTCTACTATAGAATCTAGAAAACACAATAAATATACAAAAAAACAAATGTAAAATAGGATTACTAGCAACCGGTTGTAAGTTTGCGTGGTTAAAAATTTTAAAACACCTTGCTACTGACGACGTAAACTAATGAAAATATGAAACAGTCGTTTTACAAACTAAAAACTGCACACTGTCGTATATAATAGCTATTATACAATGAGAAAATTAAATATGTATATATGGAAAAAGCAGAGTTTCGAAAAAGGAAAAACAGCTGAGATTGACAATATATGTGGTGACAGAATCAAGTAGTGATGGGCATAACCTGACAATTTTCATAACCGAATTATTTGCATTCGAATGATATTAATAACCGAATGATTATTTGAATAATCATTCGAATAAATGTTGCTCTCGATTCGTTTCGATTTCGCCGGTTTGCCGGTTGGCGGTTCACCGTCATCTGCATCGGCATCGTAACTTGCAGATAGCAGAGGAACTCAGTTAATCGTTAATTATAATAATTGTATAAATGATTTTTATTTGATTTCTAAGGAGTTTAAACCATTGAGAAAGCTATATCAATACTAATCATAAAGAAAATATAAATATGCGAATACAAAGTATCTATTGAATTTATTTTTAGTCCTAAAATTCTCTAGTAGCCACCCTTCCCTTTTCGCTTGCACATCATACCGGTATATTTTAGAATCCATAATTTATCTACGTTCAGCCTTCCGCGGTTTGAAGGAAGCACACTTAAAATTTTAAACTTCGAAATCCACTTCTTGTCCCACGTTCATATCATATGACGACGGATGGGCATCGACTGCTCCGTTATTAAAAATTAAATATAAATCTATTACGATATTGGAAAATCTTATTTCGCTTTCTGTTTATCCCTTATTAGGCATAATCAACCGCGTTTCGAAGCAAAAATTTAGGCCGTTATAAATTAATACCAACACAGCTTCGGCAAATCTCATACTCAGCAGAGCGCTATCTTTAATAGGAACGTCCCCATAAATTTAACTGGTCCATTGAGAGTCTCAAATGTGTTAATAACATCAACAAGCAGCCGCGAGCCTCATTTGGGCCAATCAGTACAATCTGCCTTGCTTATGGTTATGAATGACATATTATTTACAGAATTTCGATCACTCGCAGGTCGCTGAGATACGGCACGTAGTACGTATCAAGATGAGGTTATTTTTCATTATTCATACGTATTTGGGAAGAGCGGCCGCTCATATTTGCGAATATCTAAATTTTAAAATTAATATTTTATGCACATTTAGCATTATCCAATACATTTTTAATACTAAACGACGCGGAAAATTATTCTCTTTAATTTAGTACTACTACCATTTTTTTCCATAAAAATGGTGAGCAGGAATATGCATAACCGTGATAAGCCATGTAAATTGCCTATGTTCAGAGGTATGACCAACCACTTTTGCATAAAAACCTATTATCAAATTCATTTGAGTTAGTTAATGAACGCCATTATCTAACTCAGTTAGGTAATGAAATCAGATTCATTTGCGTCACGTAACGAAACTCATTACGTAACTCAAATTTCATTAGGCAATTGAAATTCCATTACTTCTGCTGAAGTTTTTGTTGTTACTTCTAGTTTGAGGCAGTCGAGATCAAATGTTGTACAATACTTGTGTGATAATGCATCATTAATATACTTGTATTTATTTATTTATTTAATTCGCACTCAGCCAACAGCCGTTAGGCCAATTATAGGCGTCGCTGTGCAGTTATGAGGACTTCCAACCCCACTAACGACTATCATGATGTTGTATGACCGCCGGGACCAACTTTTTTCCGTGATAGCCGTACCACGAGGCGCCGAGAGATGCAGCCGTGGAACTCCCATCCAAGTTCTGACCAGAGACAGCGTTGCTTAACTCTGATGATCGAACGTGGACGCTTTTTCAAGCTACACCACTCGGGACCCGCTAACATAACTCGTTTGTAACTTACATACACGTATAATAATGATGCACTTATCCCACTTGTATAGTAATAGTAATTTAGGATACAAGTGCTTACAGCTAGTCTTTAGTCATCAGAGGGGCAGAGTGGAAACGCGAGTGACTAAAGATGCTTTACGCATGTGTATCGTACAATATTTTTCTACTATAGAATCTAGAAAACACAATAAATATACAAAAAAACAAATGTAAAATAGGATTACTAGCAACCGGTTGTAAGTTTGCGTGGTTAAAAATTTTAAAACACCTTGCTACTGACGACGTAAACTAATGAAAATATGAAACAGTCGTTTTACAAACTAAAAACTGCACACTGTCGTATATAATAGCTATTTATACAATGAGTAGCTAAAGTGCCACTCTTTTGCACGCTTGAGAAAGTTTAAAGAATGAACCGAAGGCGAATTCTTTAAATCTAACAAGTGCAAAAAGAAGCTTTAGATACGAGTTGGATACATAATTTTTTCGGCTACCACATATTTATGCTAAAAGAGATTACAAAATGTCAATGTCATTTCAAATTTAAAAATCATGTTAGGTATGCTTTCATTGTATTAAATTAAAACTCACCACATTTAATAAACAGTTTTCACAGATGTGTGCAATAATTTTTTTATTGCATAGTATGCAATAACAGCATGCTTTTGACGCATGGAAAGTGTCTAATAATAGCCTCCTTTAGGAAATGGCAGTCGAAAAAGTATATTATATCAAAGTGCTAAATTTTCATCGACATTTTTATTACTAAGCAAGGAAAACATCCATAAACGCGGTCAAAATATCAATTATTATTAAATAAGAGCCCACTATTAAAATTTTCAACCAGAAGTATACGGCTGATTATTATTTAATCATTATTTAAAATTAAATTAGTGGACCCGTTGCAAAATATTTTGCAAGCTACGAAACTTATTTGTAACGATTGGATAACCGTTGACATTTGCTCTAGTTTTTTCAGAGAATTGTTTTGGAAATTCTTTCTTACACTGTCCATTATCCATGCAAATGCAAGACGGATTTAAGCTTCCGCAAGGTCCATGTACCATCTAATTTTTAACTAATTTAAATATGGTAACATCATTGTTAGGATCAGGAATTTCAGCTGATACAACTTTATTAATATCTTCAACTTCACGAAATTTACAATTTACAATTTAAAGTATAAAAATTACCCAATACTTTATTCCTATTATTTAGCGTCAACAATTGCTTCACTTTTGCATTAAAAACACGGGCTATAATGTAAGGTCTATTATTTGGTGTTTCGTATGAGTGAATATTACTTGTAATTTCAAGCCATGATGCATTTCACGCCGTATTTTACAAAAACAAATTCGAGCCGGTACAGTGGTCCATTGCAAAAATCAACAGAACACAGAGGGCTGACTTCGAGCGTTTACTTGTTCCACTGCGTCGAGGCTGGAAGCTAAAGCTACGTCACTTGCGGGCTACAATATTTTGGATTTTCTCGAAAAGTTATGCAGTTATTTGCAATTTAGGACTGTTGTGCACATCTACATTGTGACGGGTTTTATTTAAAAAAAAATATCGAAATCGGCCCGGTTGAAGTGTCAAAATAAATGTCGAAAGAAAACGCTTCACGTTTTAAATATATAGATATTAAAGTGCCTAGACTGCCAGGGCCTTTGGCGCTGACTTAAATGCTATGTAATATTATGTTATCACGTTGTTACAATATGATAATATTTAGAATAATTGTAAAAGACCAGTTCTTTGCCGATACAGTTTCAGTATTGAATTTTCACCTAATGGAAAAGCCATAGATACAAAAAGAAAGTAGGTACTGGCAAATGAATGCTTTTCCCAAGTTTCATTTGTGCCTTTTGTGGAGCGACCTAATCGACTTTTTAAAATTTTGAACGATGTGACAGCTCAAAATGTATTACCCTATTGGTTGTTATACATATCAGGAAAATAATCAACAATAATACACCAAGCAAATATACAGAACTTGAATTAGAAGAATACCAGTGCGGGTTCAGGCCGTGCTGTACATATTCTAATAGTTATTAGTATAAGTATCAGATTATAAAGGTTAAAAGAATACAGTATTAAATGACAACGATGAATTTGAGTATTAGAGGGATAACGAAATTGTTAAAATGGATTTGTCAAAGAAATGAAATAGAAATTCAATTGAATGATGCTATACTCGTATAAGAAACAGAAATATCCCAACATAATTTAATTATTATCTGAAATAATGTGGATATTTATTGACAAATACCTATTCGAAAAATATCATTCAACCTAGTGGGTGTTAGATAAATATGATACAGATTATATAGAGTGTTGGACTTTAAAATATATGCTAAACAATATCACTAAGAAGATAATAGCATTTATCAGTATGTAAAATAATTTGGTATCAAAAACATGTAATGCCTTTGTAAGCTGCTAAATTGATAAAATAAACCCTTTAAACAAAGTTTAATCTGTTTTTGGAATGTAAAGGGTTGTGAAGTAAACATACAATTTGCGAGAAGAAAATGAAAAATAAAATTTTAACAGATTTAAAGATGTAAAGATGGTAAGGAGAAAGAAAATGGATGTGGTGAGAATGTCCTAATAAGTTGTAATCTACAAAAGCAATTTCTGGAATTGGATGCCAAACTAAATTTATTGTCAATCAATTACAACATAAAAATTGGATAGCAGGGAATGGTTTTTCTGGAAGTGGTTTACATCTAGTTTCTTAGCAGAGTGAGCGTCTTATGGTGTGGATAGAAGGTTGTTCATCTACTGGAGTTCTAATTCGCCAAGCTTGTTATTAAAGTTACATCTTGTAACTTGCATCTAGTCCAGATTCGTGAAGGTCGTCGGTAGCTTGAGAATTTTTGAAGGAAGATGTCGAAGACGTTTGCTGCTGATCAGTTTTTGGCAGTTCTGTTGTAGAAAGGTGGTAGGCGCCTTGTCGTGTTTAGGTGGGAAGTCTTTGTGTTTGGTTGAGTTCGTACTGGGATTTGTCTAGACGTTGGGAGATCTCTGTGAGACTACCGGATGCATTTGGCTTGGTAAAGGAGAGTATCGAGGTCCATGGACAGATGGCATACTACAGGTATTTATGTAAAAACTGAAAGAAAATATAGAAAGAATGAAGTGAGGTAATTTTAAAGAGGGGAGTACTTATTATTTGATCTTTATTGAATGACAAGTAATGTAACGAGGAGGTATTTGTAATTGATTTTGCACTTGCATAATTTGAAGCGACATTGACAGACGTACACGTTGTAAGGAAATAAAAGAATACATTTTCAGGAATAAAAGCAGTCTAGATTATGAGCAAATCCGACCTGTGTTTTCAGTCAAGAGTAAATGCTTTCTACCGGAGGTAGGGATTTAATAATATTGATAATCCATAATTTATAAAAGGGCAAATGAGTTACTAAAATTCAATTTAAAGGAGAATTGAATGAAAATAAACTAAAGTAGAATGAAAGTCAGACGTTATAGATAAAGAATAGTAAATATTTTTATAACATAAAACCATTTGCATACATAAAGACCATTATAGCATAGTGAATTGTAACATAATTGGCGCCGCAACGTGGAGCCAGAACAATATAATCAACGAAATGACAGACAACGCAGATGAGTATAACATCGAAATATATTTACTATTTATAGACCACCAGAAAGCTTTTGACAGCGTACCCAAGAAAAAACTAAAGGAAAGCATGGAGATATACCGGCGAAAGTAATAGAGGTAGTATCGAGAGAGCCAAAAAAAAACTGATCCTCAGCGGGCTATGGAAATTCAAACATATGAATAATATGTTGGTGGCACTGTAAGTCTATGTCAAATTCGAGGTTATCAGGTTAGGTTTTCCGTCAGTTTTGACACACACACACAAATCCTAACCTGCTAACTTCGAATTTGACATTCACTTACAACATTTTATTCATACGTTTGAATTTCCATAGCCCGCTGAGGATCAGTTATTTTTTATCTCTTGATACATATAATGACGACGGAAGAATCAGAGGCAATAACCAAAAGCAAAGAAAGTGTTACAAGTATACTGTGGGGTATTGTTAGTATTCCTATACCACAGAACATTAGAATATGCAGAACTATGAAAAATAAAATTGATAGAGGGGGCCCATAATAAATATGACTACTGTCAACATTGTACTTTATAAAACTACATTGGAATTACGATAAAATGTATGATTTATTCATGTCAACAAAAGGTATGCTACAGGCAAGTTCTACTGTTTTGAATGGCTTCGAGAACAAGTTTGTTTCCGATCTCTCTGTAAGAGCAATAATTAGCAGCGATTTAGATGGATAACTACAGCAATACCGAAGAAATGAAGGAAATAAAAAGTACTAGAAAACCAAAGAAGAATAGAGAAATAACCTACTGGTTTGTTAGTGAATAGAAGAATCGGTAGTAATCTACTCTATGAAACGATAGAAAAATTGGATAAGTAAATTTTTTAGAAAAATAGATGCGATAAAGAGGATTTCGACTTTTTGAGTTTACGCTTTATACAAATTTCATTATATTGTCATATCGATTTTCGGTATACAGAATTTTTGTTAGCTATTGCAAAATGTTTGCGCGTTAAGAGTTGATTGTTGAAAGCCAGCGTTGTGACATATATTTTTAAACGTCAAAAGAAGAAATGCAAATGGAACTCAAGTCATTAGATTTTCTGAACAATAGCTGCCTCAGGAAAAGTTGCACTCCTTCCGAAAATAGATTTACAAACTGTCGAGCCAAACTAGCAACTCTTGTATTTTCCCAACCTAAATTTACCGGAAACCCTTGTTTTACTTGCGAAACAAATTCAATATTCTGTCTGTTACAGCTAAGCTCTTCGCACGCACGAACAGCGTTTGACATTTCAAGTTCAATAAGAAAGTGTATTGCTTCTGCTTTGTTGACTGATGTGAGGCATAAAGGTAGAATACAATTAAGCAAGGCAATTTTTCTTAACTCCAATATGGGCAGTTGTCGGTCTTACATTTGAATTTTGTCTAGCTCTCGTCACTCGACAAAGTTTAAGTGGTTGGGAAATTGGCTTGTACAAATCATTCGCACCCAATTTCTACAGTTCCAATGCACTTGCTACACGAAACTAAACAATAATGATGCGGTGAATACTGCAGCTGCACCAGTCGATTGCAAGCTTTAGAAGCCTTTTGAGCAGTACTTTTGTAGCTGCTTGCAGGAATCCCTTTGTAGCATACTGAAAGCAGCCAACTTTAAAATACCGCAGGTTATGAAACAGTAGAAAAGTTTAACTATCTTGGTTCGCTGATCACACATACCGGTGAATGCAGACAAGAAATCAAAAAACGTTTGGCGATAGCAAGAATGGCCACAACAAAGCTGACAAAAATCTGAAAAAACTCAGCTATTACAAAATCCACTTAGTTAAGGCTCGTCCATTCACTCATTTTCCCTATCGCGATGTATGCAGCAGAAACATGAACGTTAAAAAAAGCAAAGAATGAATGCCTTTGAAATGTGGCTATATAGACGTGTCTTGAGTGACAGCACACCGGACCAACCTCTCCATACTAAAAGAACTTAATATTGAACCTCGACTGTCCACGAAAGTCAGCCAATCTTTACTTCGATACTTTGGTCACATATCCCGAAGGAAGAATTCTATGGAGAGTTTAATTGTACAAGGAAAGATTAAGGGACGTAAATTAAGGGGTCGATCTCCTAAAAGATGGGCAGATCAAGTTGGAGCGCTGACCGGGCATACTTTGCACGATGCTATACACTTAGCTGAAGATCGCGACCTGTGGGCAACAACTGCATCGACTACCCAATAATACCACCAAACCCTTTCGTGGGGTAAAGGATAGAAGAAGAAACACGAGATGGTGGTACCATGTCAGAGAACAAGCAATATGAAATTGAAAACCTAGGAATTCGCGATTCAAAATTACACCTTTCAGGGAACATAAGAAGATTAACAAGAAAAGTTATTATTTGTTTTCCAAAATTCATGACACAATTGTGTTAAGTACTATTCTCTGATATTTCTCTTCTTAAAGACAAACATTGTTTACTACTTATGGCTAGATGAAGACTAAAATTTAGTGAACTGCGTAAAGGTGTTGTGGATAGTGTTGAAACATTAGTAACACAAGTACTGGTAGTCATTCATCAAAAGAGTAGCACATTTAACCAAATTATTTGTTTCAAATAGAATACATTATACTGTCAAATACAATCTGCTTCAAGTATACAGAAAAGTCCAATTGTTGCTAATCACTATCATTCTTGTATATAAACGTATTATACCTGCTTGTCTGTCTGCCTGCCAGAGTGTCTAATCATTTTATCGTCACTGAACAGAATTGCCTGATAGGCTGCTTCAGGATTCCGTTACTTTGCGCTGATTCTATCCGTCAAGCACGTAAACAAGACTGTGTTTACGTTTTAAACCAATGTAGTCAATGGTACTTGAACGGACGACAGTAGAAACACTAACCCCTGGAGCACAGCCTCATGCCCCATAAATACTATGGCTTAGAAGGGGTAGTGAATGAATCAAACATTAAATGCAGATTGGTTTTTATTATAAAAATAAACTTGTATTTATACAAAACTAAAATGCTTAACGAAGTAACAATATCAAAGTTCATATGTACAGTTTTACTGGGACAGAGTGTTTAAATTACAAAACAGCAGAGTAGCAATTCTGCAGTTTTTATTTCCTGCTAGAGCGAAGGTCGCCCGTTGAACTTGCTACTGTAGGTTGGTATTGTGCATGGAGTGCAGATTTGCATTTTTCCTGGTCTTTAACTCGTCTGATTGCGTAATAACACTGGCTTTTAAATTATGAATAATGTTCCGTAAATTTGGACTGAAATATATATTTTTAATCTAATTTAAACATATTAAATTTAGTAATTATGAGGCAGAGACTGGTGATTGCAACATTAAAATTCTCTTGCTAATAAATGGGAATTGCATTTAAAAACGTGCGACTGGATTTCGTAAATTTTAGAAAATAAAATTTATGTGTGTTTAAATCAAGTTTAAACAGTCACCGACCGGGCCTACTAGTTGGTAGGGGTTCTTTTCGTCACCGTGACTTCATAATGCAACGTTAAACAAGTATGTTAGGGAGCATTCTTAGCTGAGCTTACCAAACTGTTAAAAATGACCAGAGAAAAATTTAGTACCTCCAAGGAAAACCCACAGTACTAAGCAAATTAATTAACTCGTAAAATAGACGAAACTCACTGGAATTATATCCAGTGTCATACCAAGACGTGCTTAGTTAAGGACATAAATTATCCTTATAAAGTTTACTAACCGACGCGACGTATTAGGTCACGTTAAAAACTGACGTAGCCACTGTTTCTTTGCACGCCGGGAGAAGTTAACAACTCTTTCAAGTTTTTAGAACTGGAAATAGTAGTCCGGCAGTTACCGTCGAGCGAACAGGATGTGTGTAATTTGAAAGTAATCGTTCAGCGTGATATGGCACTTATTCTGGTAGCATTGAAAGGTGAATGTATACCTCGTAGGGTTTAATAGCTCGTAAGGCATAGTTTACCAATCGATTCCCGTATCGTTATGGTGGTATCCTGGTTGGAGGCTTAAGGAATGCAGCGTTTTATAAGTAAAGCAACGGGTGGGGGCGAAGCCATTCCATCGCCACCAGACGCATCAGGCAGCAACCACATACATCACACGGATTTGTTCCCCTACCTTCAAGGTAGATACACTTGGTTTGACTATGGCGAGCGAGCATTTTCTTTCAATCTACAACCCCCTTTCTACTGAAATAGCACTCCCACTTTTTTGGGCTTGTTGCCGGACGTAAACGAGTTTCCCTTTTAACAGACCTTAAAAATACTTAGAGAGCACTTTTTACATTTTTATTTGTTCAACAAAAATAGACAATTTGTTTAATTTTGTTAAAGAGTGAATAACCTTTTATTGTGATTAGTAGGTTATATACCTCAACATCAAGAGCCGTTCTATGGCAAATTTGGTATCAATGACAAATGAAACTACATCTAAAATTGACGAACTGTCATCTGTATTGACTGTATTACATATTTTATGATTTCTGGTTAGAAAGTCGTATATTACAATTACAGAGTTTATCGAAGGGATTTATTTCATTTTGTACTATACTGTACTCGGAGAATTAGAACTGAAGTTTATTTGATTACAATTACAGTTCAGAATCGGCTCTGAAAAAGATTTAATGCATTATACTCGTATGTTACGTCTACGAAGATTTCTACTGCCGTAAATTACAATAAATTGAGTTTGAATTTTATCCAGATGGCTGTTCTCTAGTGTGCTGTACTATGACTGTGTGTTTGGAAAGAATACCACGATTCTCCTGGACTTTTTTCAAAAAGACATTCTGCTGATTATTAAGCCAGTTTCAGTGCTGCAATGAGGGTATCTGAATTCAGATCGAGCTCCTGTAAATCCAGTTTGCTGTCTTTTAAGTTGATCTATACCATAAAATCGGTGGTCTCTTTGTATATTTGTTCGTTATCTCCTCCGAAGATACTGGACTGAGTAAATTGTATGATTGCTTAAAATTTTGCTAATTTTTAGACTTAGATCGTAGGCCGGTCTGTATTAAAAAAAAGGAAGAAAAAGTATAGTTTTCATTAAATCGTGTAATTAGCGAAGCTAAGCGTAGCTTAGCTCGGGTGATTCATTATATACCAATATAGCAGCGCCTTAGTCAACGAAGGATCGTTGGTTCAGTGGTAGAATGCTCGCCTGCCACGCGGGCAGCCCGGGTTCGATTTCCGGCGGATGCATCTTTTTTTTAATTTATATTAATGAATCTCTATTAAATTAGCGAACCGAAGCGTAGCTCGGGTGATTCACTAGTATGTAAGAATTTGTGATACGAGATGTAACTTGTGTTTTATTTTCACTCATTTTAATCTTTTTATTGAAATAGGCAAATTTATTTCCGGATATTTGCGCTAAATGTAAAAAGTTAACTGTTCATTATTAAGAATTTAAGATAATAACGAGGAGTTTATAATCCGAAAACTGCCCCCAGCAGCGTTTGTTACCAGCCTGATTGATAGCCCTGTTTCCAGCACGGTTCATTTACAAACAGCTTCCTCGAATTTTAAGTGAATCCGCGAACCGGCTAATTCGGTAAATTTACGTGCACGTATTGTGTTCTCCCGAACACGAGCATAATTGATCTGGACGTGCGGTCGTTGGCAGCCCCATTACGGCCAATGGCGTCGTATTTTAATATTTTATTATGGCGGCTACGCCAGAAAGGGCCGCCCGGTGGTCCTTCAGTGAATAATTCATTTTTGTGTCCCATTGTCGGATAGCGGAAGTTAAGTAATGATGAATGCCCAGTCGATAATTCAAGCTTTTCGTTGAGTTGTCGTCCAGCTTGTACCTTTATGTTTACCTCGTTCCCAGTGGCAATTGGTGTAGTTATTTGCCCTATATGTTTTCTAATAGCAAGCTTGTGTACTCCTAGAAAATAGGGAATGGTAAACAAATAAATTTAGACACGACAGTGCAAACAAGAAGTAACAGTTATTTGCCAATGCGATGGCTTTCAGGAATGAATCCGAACGTTTCAAAACTTGTGTACAGCATGTGCAGACAGAAGGAATGTGAGCATTGCTATGTTGTGAAGGTCCTAAAATACTTTAATTCAACTCTTCAATTTGTTCACTGAATGCCCGGCAACTTTCTTCGTCGCGATTACCTACATGGGAATTCTTTAATTTTTGAAATTTCAACAGTTTCTTCGCTATTTTAGGGCATGTACATTTAGTGCATATAATCCGGCGCTGGCGTGAATTTCGGAATCCCTTATTTTATCCGCACCTCTTTGGGAATCCAGGATTGAATGGTAGTTTCGGAAGCAGAAGTAAAATATTTTCAACATGTAACCAAAAGAAAGAACGACAACTTAAAGAAGCTCAAAGTTCAGGAAAAAATAGATTTCGTAGGCGTTCTCCAGAGCGTTGGATTGACTAAGTAAACGACTCCACTAGAGCTTCAGGAAAACGTAAGAGTTACCACCGATAGAAAAGGTTTGAAAAGTTGGTATGTAAAACCTCTTAAATGGTGGCCATTAGACTATGAACCTTCAGTCATGCTTCCACGGCTACATGGTCTACCAAAGAAACATAAACCAAGAAACCCATCATACTTCTGAGCTGACAAAATTCGTTGTTTACACACTTTGTTACCATACATGGGCTACTTACGTAAAGAATTCCTAGCATTTTGTTGAGTCACTACTTTCTACAAGAGACAACAGAAGGATAATTATTTATATGTACTTTAGTACAAGACGTAGTATGCTGATTCCACAAGTACCTGCAGGTTTGAAGGACGATATAGACCACAACATGAAAAATCCCATACATCAAATATGGAGTAGTCATTGGATTAGCACTGCCATCTATTATTGTTAATATGTTTATGTCTATGTATAGAGAAGAATCGATACCATTTAGTAAAAAAAAATCCAAATGGTGGTTCTAATACCTTGATGACACCTTTGTTATATCGTCACATAAAAAAATCTTTACTGGAAGAATCCTTGGATCATCTAAATAACCAAACCAAAGTTTTAAAACTACCGCTGATGTCTTGCAACAAAAATCATCTTACAAGTTGCAGTACTGTTGTTGAAAAATTGTCAGGCCGTTTCGAATGTCCGCTGATATGCGGAGGCGGTCTCAGAAGTCGCCTGCTAAACGTTATATAAGTTGGGTGGGTGTTCTGAGCATTTGGTAGTTTACGTGTGGATATCTTATGAAAGTTACCGGACAATTTTCTAAGAATTTTTATTTTTGTCAAATATAAACATGGACTAGAATATTTTCTTCGATTTACCACTAAATATACAGATTTTGTGTACCTATTATAAGTGCTTTACCCTGCTATAACACCATCACCGGACTACTTCCTCCCTCGCACTTCTAGCAACGAATTTTTCTGGGCTGGGCAAGGAAGAAACACTGATATAGTTTGGGAAAAGAAGCTGCTTGGAATCGAGTACCTGCCTGCATTTACTTCAGTTATTATGTGTTTGTGTTATATTTTTCCATGTCGGAAACGTTTACCGTATGGATGTTTCAAATTGTGATGTAATTAAGAATTCAGCTACCTCCAGCCTACGATAATTTTAGGCCGCCTTTTTCCACTGTTGTATTTATTTAAAGGGCCTTCTGTGTATCTCCAGCTCTGATTGAAGCCGCCAGAATTTGCCCTTTGCAGATTGTCATACGATACGTAATTACAAATCTCTTTGTTGTGTATCGGTACGTGACGTCACGCTCTAGGTTAGTTTTTTGTGTAATTTCATTCGGAAAAAACCGATTTGATAAATGTAAAATACGCTCTGAACAAGATAGCAGTTCTTTACTTTGTTAGCCTGTACAGTGGTTGTAAAATTGCACGCAGACATGGACATTGCAGCGAGCAGGTAAATCGTTCCGTGGCTGATGGAGAAGCCTTTACCCTGTTGGAAAACCTCCCACAATATTTTCAGTCTTAAACAGCAGGTAGCTCCTTACAATTTGTCGGGATTTGTCATGTATCCTTGTAGTAAGTACAATCTTGTTTTGACATGCGACGGGCAAATAGAAATACATAAGTACCTCTTCACCCTTCGCTGAGTTATCGGCGTACTATTATTTCTTGTTGATATGTCTTAATTCGGTTTCGACTGTAACACAAGTTACATTGAGCAAACACTGCAGAGCAAAATAAAATTCTGAAAAAGTTAGAATTATTGACCACAACCATACATTTCAATTATTCAGTTTAAATAAAATTTTTCATAATAACCAAAATTTGTATAATATCTAGTCATATTCGTCGTAGCGTAGTCGTGAACAGTGCCTAAGTAATATTCGTTATCCTGCCGCAGGCATTATTATGAAAAATGTGATACATCAAGGTCGCACTTTCAGAATCAAGGGTCCTTGAGCTCGTGCCTACAGGGAGACTCCCTTAATCCTGCCTACTTCGTCTGCTCTCACACTCTAGCTTTCGTTAAATGGACAAATTATTATTAAGTAGCAGGCACTGTGAGATCCGCCATTAGGTTTTATTATCAGTTAAATGATCCGCCCTTACGGCTTTGCTTCTGGCGAATCTATTCCACAGAGCAAATGTTTTGCTAGAGGATAAGCAAGAATAAAGCGGAATTTATCCGGCCTCTACCGGGGCTTCCAACCCCAACGCTCTTCTGATGGCACCTTTTCCTATAAAAATAAAAGCTGATGATTTCGGATGCGCAATCTCGTCTAACCGCTTGTATGTCGAACTCTATAAGTTAGTTACAGCATTACACCTCTAGCCTTAAAAAATCGTTTTCGGAATTCATTGGTTCCCAAATAGATAGAATTCAGAACAGACAATTTTAAAAATAGAACTACTGTTTTCGACTATAAGGAAACCGTTGAAGACAAGTTCAGTCGCTTTCCAAATAAATAATCACTTTTGAAAACAGGAAATCTTTTATATAAATAGAAGTTCTATTAATTAAAGTAATGTTTTATTCTGCAAATTATCGAATATTTGCAGACGACTTAATAGCAATAGTCGCGTTATGACATGTATAAACAGCAATATAAGAATTTCCACTATACTTCGTATGGAATAAGTTGTTACTTCCTTCTTACCACCAGGAGGTTAGAACCCAATTTTAAAATGCTATTGCGTGAACTATCGAAATATAATAAACAACCAGTCATCGGAACGTCTCTGGATGTCGATGGTGACTATCAAATTGGCAAGGGTAGTTGATATGGTACGTAATGTTGTAATGTAACATCCTCCTTCTAAGTTCGATGAGGCGTTGGCTTTCGATTATGTACTTAAGATTGAAAAAATAAGAGGGGAGTGAAGAAGCACAGGGTATAAGAAAAAGGTTGAAGCTATATAAATTATGAATAAGACGATATGTACTAGTAGCTAGGATGCCTTGATGTTAGTTTGAAGTATTTGTCTTATAAGAGGCTACGGACAGATCGTCAATACGTCAATGCACCCTACCTAGTATAAATTGCAATTTTGTAGTTACGTTTTAAATATAAAATTAGTAGCAGACGCTGTACTAAGTACAAAAGTGAAAAGCTTATTGCTACAACCTATATATGGACATCTCATCAAACAGCACTGCAGAGGTAACACTGAATTAAGTAATATTAACAGAGAATCGGATATCTTACAAATAGAGATGGAAGATTCACTAAAATCGTATAAATTTAAACAAAGTGATACTATTTCCTCTGAGTTATTAAAGAGACTGGGCAGCCGGCACACTACAGCAACATCGGTATCAACATTCACAAAAAGAAATAGACTACTAAATGAGACAATTACTGCACCATCACTCTGATATCTGAAGCGAATAAAATTGTGCTTCTCATTCTGAGGCAGAGTACCACACCTTGTGTAGATTGACAGATCCAGAAAGAACAAGCGGGATTTGTTGAACACAAACTAACTAAGTTAGCAAATCTATAGAGAAAGGCCAAGAACAACACGCAACATTCTTTCTATACACGACTGTACCAGGAAATTTAGTACAACTCATTAGCTATCTCTACGAAGCAAATTGGGCCATGATGAAGACGCGCAGTTATTACTCCTCCCTTTACAATTCTTAAATAGGTAAGACAAGACTGCAAACTATTTTTTATTTGCATGGAGAATTTACCATTTACTATGAGAGGGTAAAGGGTGAAAAATATCTAATCTCGCATTGATGATCACTTAACGTTAATAGTAGCTGAGGAAGAAATGGCGGACCTAATCACTGGCATTAAAAGGAAAAGCCGCAGCTGCAGTCCGGAAATCAACAAGATCAAAGCAAAGCTCATGAATGAATATTAGGTAGTTGATAAATTCGTATATTTCGAATCTCTCTCTTATTTTCCAGCCCTTGTCTATCCATGTTTGGATATAGACCCCTTTGAAATGCTTTCGTCGATTTGTATCTTGTACAACGTTTTACCAGTTAGGGCTACAACACTTTAAGTCATCTTCCCATCGCCGATGAGGTCGTCCAGTGCTTTTTCTCTCTCCGCAAGGTCTCCATGTTGTTACTTATTTGCTGCATCTGTCTACTGCTCTAATATCGTGCTCTGCGTAGTTCCATTTCTATGTACGTATTCTTACTATTATATACCGTACCTTTCTTCTTTATCGTATCCATTGCTTTGTTTTTGGTGCTTTAATATTGTTCTTGCTATTTTCTTTTCTATTGCACGTTGATGTACTTGAATTCTCGACCCTTGTTTTGTTAATATCCATGTTTCTGCACCATACGTTGTAATTGAGATATACCATCAATAATATTGTTGTGATCCAGGAGGAGAATTGCAATTGACAAAACAGCAATGGGAGGACTAAAAAATCTGGATTGATAAATTGATAAATAAAAAACTTAAGATGAAGCTTGTCAAGTCTTTCTCCATATGCCTCTATGGTGTCGAAATTGGACATTTCTATTAACTGTCGTGTTGCCGAGTATGCTCAGAATAGCATCAAATATCAAAATAAGGCAATGTCTGTGACACGCCTTCAACGAATTCTGCAGTGTTTCGGTCATGAAAGTAAACTGAAAAGGTTAATAATAATAATTTTGAAGTACAGCTGTATTAATATGCAATTTGCAATGAAATACAATTCGTAGAAATGTATTGTTTTTCTTTAGAAAAGAATGTTTAGCTAATTTTTTAAATTTAAAATGCAATGCTAATCCTATGAATACTGATTAGTTGAGTCTAAAAGCAAATTTTAATATATTATTGGAATTAAAAATAAACACTAACGTTTCGCTAATATATTTAGCTTCTTCAGAAAACACATTAAACGCTTTTGATAGAATTACAATTGAAACAGAACATGGCACTTGTTGTTATTGATCTAAAATTATAACAATAATTCAATTAGTCATGTGAAAGAATAAATTTCCCTTTATTTGTTACCTTTTAGTTATTTATTCCTCTTCTCGAAAAATGTTTTATAAAATGGTGATAAAATATTTAATGTAGGAGTAAGTTTTCATTGAGTTTCACCTTTTGGCTAAATATACAATAAATTAGATTTTATTGAAACCACTTTAAACTGTTGTTATGTAACTTAAATTAGACGAAGATTTTTTTATGTACATATATATTTCTATTGATCAGTAATTTCCTTTGGGTTGTTTAATTATGTTTGGTACATTTTCGATTTTCTAGAAAAAACAGAAGCATACGTTAGCACACCAGGCAATTCTGTTTACTTGCATAGATAGATAAGAAAAATGGTTGTTTTAAAGTGATGCAGTTCAAGAGTTAGGCTTGGTAAAATTAGTTTACCTCAATAATTAGTCTCTGCAATACGTAATTCCATTTCAGCTGCGGTTTGCGTTTCTTCCCTTTTCTGGTGATAAGCAGTCATTTTCATTGCAACCAAAAGTTGTAAAACAATCAATATTGTTGTCGTGTTATTGATTATTTAAATTACTTGTTAGTTACGTTATTTTGTCTGGAAATGTTTTTGTATTTCTGGAAAGATTAAATTCTAATAATAGTTGTTTCATTCGGGTTAAGTAGTAAATACTAACCTTTATAATTAAATTTTACAATTGGAATTGGGGTATAGTTGTTTTATAATTTAAAATATTATAATCCGTTTAGAATTGGTAAACTTACTTTGGCCTTTCTGGTTCTTTGTGGCTTTGTACGTTGCAAAAATTTTTATGAAATATTTCTTTTCCTTTTATGAGTTTTCCAGGGAGATTTCCTATAATTGATAGTGGTGTAATAGATTATATTTATATTTGGAGATTTAATATAATTTGTTGCAAAATGTTTTTAAGTTAGCAACGATCAAACTGCCATTATGCTTTTGTGTAGGTGCATGCGTATTAGGTCTCTTCCCATTTGTTCGAAAATTCAAATACTTTGTTTATCTGAAACGATTTTTGTGGTTTGAAGTGTATTATTTTCTGTTTTCATTTTGTTATTATAAGTAAAATAGTGAAAAAAGTGTGATACTGACTTGACGGTTTTTGTTTTTTCTCTTTTTCCCCTCCCGTTTTCCCTTTTATAAAATATTTTCAAAATAAAAGATTAAATATTTTTTTAATATAAATGTTAAGTCAAATATCTTTTTTTTTAATATTGTCATAAGTATTGTTGAATGTTTCAGTGTCAGTCTTGTAATTAATGGAATTTGGCGATTTTTTTATTTCTATGCATTCTTCTAATAGGTGTTTTTTAAAATGTGACTCAGATTGTAAAATTTTTGGGCTTTTTAAATTGAAGTTATGTAAGCTGTTGATTGCATGGCCAGATAGGGCATTGTTTGGTTTATGAGGCGTTAACATCTTTGTTTTAATTGATTGCTTGTGTTGTTTCATTCTTTTTTCAAGATATTGCTTTGTTTGACCTATATAAGCTGCCTCACAATTATTACAATCAACTTGGTATATTATCTGTGATTTTAATTTAGAGTTTGTTTTGTCTTTTATGTTTTTATAGATTATTTTTTGGAGGGTGTTGTGATTTTGTAAAAGCAGTATTGATTTGTTTTTTTTTTAGTTTTTTTAAATTTTTTCGGATATCCCTGGGATGTATGGTATTGTAGTGTAACTTTTTTCCGTTTGATAGTTGTTAAATTCGTCGTTTAAAAAGTTAGGTTGTAAATTTATTGAGTTGTTTGGTTGTTACGTTTTTGTAAAATGTTAATTCCAGTTTTAATATTTTTCTAAATAAATTCAAGTGGATAATCATTTGATAAGAGCATGTTTGTGATTATTTTTAAATTGGATTTATGATGTTTTTTATTTGATGCCTAATTGAATTATTGTTGTAATTTTAGATCAATAACAACAAGTTCCATGTTCTTTTTTAATGGTAATTATGTCAAAAACTTTTAATGTGTTTTCTGAAGAAGCTAAATATATTAGCGAAACGTTAATGTTTATTTCTAATTCCAATAATATATTAAAATTTGCTTATAGACTCCACTAATATGTATTCATACGATTTGCATTGCATTTAAAATTGAAAAAATTAGCTGAACATTCTCTTCTGAAGAAATACAAGACCTTTCTATGAATTGTATTTCATTCCAAATAACAGGAGATGTTCAGGGGAATAGAAGCAGAGGGCGACCCCATGCAAGATAAACAGAACAAATGTAACAGAACAAATCATCGATTTGGATTACCACCGATGTGAATATACATTCACTGAAGCTATCACCTATTAGCGACTACTAAAAATGTTGTGACAAATATATGAAATGCCACCAAACTGAAATACTACGGCATGCAAGTACATCCGACGTACGGTAGTTTACCACAACAGCGTTTACCACCGCCTGAGTTTTTCCCGACAACATCCGACAACAATTGTTGCTGCAACACATTTTACGTGAAGTGCCACAAACTTGCATTTCGTGGAATAAAATGATTTAGCAACAACTACATCATCTTCATGACGTAACTGTTGTGACTAGCGTTTGAAAGGCTTCATATTTTGCCATAAAGTATTGCGTCAATACTGCAAAACAAAAGCTAAATAAAATCGCTTCAACAGTTAGTGGTCTATGAATTAACGCCTATCGGTTAGGTAACTTGTTAAACTGGCAAGTAAAGTGAATCGGTGGCATTTCCGTTCGGTGATATTTCAGTTCGGTGGAAATTTGCAGGTTTTAAATCTATGCGCTGATAATTAGTATCACGGGTAGTCTAGTGGTGTGGTTATTTTAAATCGGATGTAAACTTAATCGTTCGCAAACCAAATATTAAACTAATACAAAATTGGAAGTAACACCACTCGGAGTTTTTCTATATGGTAGTGTTTAACAAAGTTGTAAGAAAGTTGGAATTAAATCCATTCTGTGACAATTCACATCTTTGATACTGTATACAACCCCTTCTTTAGTGTAGTAATAAAAGCTGAGGAGAGTTTGTACCTCGGGTTGAGAATGTCTAACGACCACGATTCTCAGTCATGACTCATGAAGTAGTGACAAGAGAAAGAGCGTGTGAGAGAGAGTTTCTATTAAACCGATGTTCACTTAAATTGTTCCACATGTCTTTTTATCACCTGTAAAAAGATGTTTGCATTTTTCATTTAACCTCAAGCCAAAATCTTCCGAGGATTTCTTCATTTTGATAATATTGTTTCTGTGGCGTTTTATCGTTGACCAAGGTAGTTTCGATATGATTCTATATTATGTTCTTTTAGATGTAATTTCACTCTTCGCTTCGTTGATCTACCATGAAATACATTTTTGCTACTTCGATATAGTGCTAGGCAACTTTTTGTAATAGATTCATTAATTTTTTTTTTTGTATATTGTTTTCTTCACCTTGTTTACTGAATTATTTCTTAAGACAGATTTTACATTCTTCTCTTACCTCATATTTTCTGAATGTATACACCACATTTTTGTACTTTGTCGTTAATTTTTTCATATCTTGGTGTTACTTGTTACAGCCCCTATTTTTTTTTTGGTGTGAGTGAAATATGATTTGCCACATAACCGAATAAGCGCGTAAATTTTAAAGACTTACTCAGTAAATAAGCAATTAGGCCAACAGCTTTCTCAATTCCGTTTAGCCCGAAGCCGTGGGATTCCAGAAAGTAGTTGGGGCGTTACACGACCTACAGCTCGAATCCCCGCTAATTATTCCAAAAACACGCGCTCCCCATAAACTCCAAATTGCCCGAATGATTTGCGGCCAAATCTGTATCGCAATATCGCGGTATTGGTTTCGACCTCATTGTGTTGGCGTATATTCACGTCGAAGCTGTATTCTTCCACGTAATTATCCCAGCAAGTCGGGCCCGGAAGTAATTTTCTTTGTTCGTATCAGACGGAATGGTGTTGAATGGCTTCGTTTGCAGGAACCAGTCATCCAGGCCTGCCCTTTATAGAATGCACATGCTTTGGTTTTTGTTGCTTGAGAGACGCAGCAGTGGAAAAGCATCGCTGTTATAGTTGCAAGCGTCGGCCTTTAGGCGGAAAACTCTATGTTGTCTTAAATAGTTTCAAATAAAATTTGATAAAGTTAGAACCAAATTATCGTATACAAAGTGCTTTAAATGGTACGGTTGATACTTTACGGAGTAATCAATCATTGATGCTAAGAAATGCTACTAAACCTATATTCGTTTATCAACTGTTATCCAGTTATAGCTTTGTCCAAGAATATTTTTAAATATAGAGTTTGACATTTACATTTCTTGAAGTTCAACAGTTTCACAGACAAAATTGCGCCACTACTAAAAAGGCACATTTTTAGAATAACGGTAGAAGCGATGTATTGCTAGAACGGCGATAGCTTTGTAAAAATATGAAATAGAAATATGAGCAGAAGATTGAATTTCTAATAGAATGTAAAATGCATATTTACAAAAAGCGGGACCCATAAAATCTGGAAAATTATAGACCAATAAGCTTGATGTTACAAATCTATAAACTTTTTTCCAGTATTATATGTAGCAAATCGGTTGAGCCACAACTTGTAAATATACCAATCAAAAGAACAAGCAGGTTTTCGTACAGGGTTCAGGAATATGCACAACCTTCGCCAGTACGGGTTTTTATTGAAAAAGCATCATAGTATTCCTCTCTGGATAGCTTTTGTTGACTTCTGAAAAATTTTTGATACTTAGAGAAATAAATATAACAGCAGAATAATACAGGGCGATGTTTTCTCTCTAAAGTGGTTTATATTAGTATTAGAATTATTGAGAAGTGTTAAACATGTCGACTGGAGTATCTCGGGCAAGCAACTCAATAATTTGAGAGTTGAGGACGATATAGCCATAATAACAAACACTAAACAAAAACTAACAGAAATTATCAAAAAAATGCAGTTAAGTTGAAAAAATAACCAAGACTCTGAGAGCGAAAATATATTTATTGATTCTCACAAAATTAGGAAGAATGCGTCTTGGATGGGAAGTGCGGGGTAGATTAAAATACATAATGAATAGGAAGCTTCCAATAAGACCAACATTTATAATCAGTTTGCTCTCCTGGTAACTATATGGCACAGAAAAATGGCTGCCTATGAAAACGGCGAAGCAATAATGCAAGTACATGAACACGCTATCCAAAGTAGAATGTTAGGAATAATTCTTAAGAAAAGATAAATAAACGGTCGGATACGATGCAAAACAAAAGTAATCCGGCGAATAACAACATTCAAATGGAACTGGGCGGGTCACGTGGCTAGATCGACAAACAAATGGAGTAAGAAGAGTACTAAACGGAGACCTTAGAGTGAAAGGCGAAATGTTGGATAACACTACAAAGATAGGGTGATGACTTGAAGAAAAAGCTAGACAATGAGAGATGCCTAAATTATTACTTAGATAGAAAACGGCTCAGTGAAGAAGAAAACCGGATGAACGGTAAAATAATTTTGGTTTTCATAACCCTTAAAATTCTATATTCATCTTTTAAAATTGAGAGAATAAAGTTATTTATCTGTTACAGGGCCACATCGTTTGTTGCAGTAAACCACTCCACTAATTTAGTATATTTATTGTTTTAGTAAATCTTATTAGTTTCTATTTTTCCAATTCTTCTATATAATTACAAATGTTTGAAAATTAAATTAAAATACTTAAACTTCTAGAAACTTCAGCAGTTTATCTTCTTTAAAACTATGACTGTATGAAATGTTAAAAAAACTAGAAGAAATATGAGTGTTGAAATTGAAAAGTTGATTTTCAGAGCTTTTTTCACTAGAGTGCTATTTAGGCAATTCACTACCATCGAGAACTGAGATGTTCTAAGTAAAGTATCGTCAAATTATCTCTTCTTCTTGGTCAGCTGGTATCTAATTCGTATATATATCTCCGTAGCTGTTTTTATATAGGTTCCCATGTTGAGAACAATGTGTCAGTTTTCCTTTATTTTCTGGCTGCGTCAATATTCTCGCTATTTACCTTCTGGTATTCGTCGGACGTGCTCAATTACTATTGTTAGGTCATTTTGTATTTTAATTAGCCACCTAGGCTTTAGGGCAGCGTGCCCGTATGCTAAACCCTCTTAGTTACTTATTTGGCTCCATCGCCTAATTCCATAATAATGATTTTGCACATATTTGGCCCCAAACGCAGTGTTTCTCGTCAGTTGGAGCACCCCTTTGCTGGTACTTTGGCAGCCGGGTGTTATCGCTCGCAAGAATTCCGAACCTTCTAGAAATCACGCAGTTGAGGCGCCTCGCCATTGGCTGCCTTTGTTACCGGAATTTATTTGTTTTATGGAGCGCATCGCCATTGGCTGTCGAGAGTCACGTGGTAACGCCGTTTTGGCTCACGCCACTGCAGGGGTCGTAACACTGCTTGCTTGGGCAGTTCAGCTCACGCCGTTGATCAAGGAAGTCGCAGAGTGTGCCGTTTCGCGGCGTTCCCGCCATTGGCGGGGACGCCAGCCTGTTTTTCCCGTCTCGTGCTGTTTCAGCGAATGTTGTGTAAATTGCCGTTGTTTGTTAGTACCGTTGCTGTGAAAGCCTTCCTATTTCCCGTGCTGTTTCAGCAAATATGCCATAAACTGTTTCGCCTTTAAGAGGTCGCGTGTGATTGTGCGGTGGCAAGTCTTTACGTCAAAGCGTGGGTGTGTGATGGGCTTCACGGGGCCAGTTCTGCCTTTGTGAGAAAGGGGGCTTTCCCTTTTCAACTCGCTGTTTTCGAGGATCTTTCTAGGCAGGACGAAGTAGGCCTCTTTGCCGCCGTAAGTGTGCTCTCAGGAGAGCGTCCTAACGCCGCCATCTTGGCGGATTCCAGCCCGTTTACCCCAGATGCCGTGTTTCGGCGATTTAGCTGCCACAGACTGTCGCCTTCTACCAACTGATTGCACGCAACTCTCATAGACCGTCTACGGACTAAGGTATTTGTAACTACAACCATTTAAATATGTTAACTGTCGCTTGTGCGAGCGGTGGTGCTTTTGTGCTCAACTTTGTGTGGGCGGATGCATGCCCCCTTGCTTGCTTGTCGCGGCTTTTAATGCCGGTTTGAGGCCACCATGCTTCAAGACGCTACTTTGGTAGCCTACTAGTAAGTTCATGTGCGCGAGTTTTGCATTTCATCGCCTAAATAGCTAACGAACTCTGCGCCTATGTTTTGGTGTTACGTTTGTGCTAACTTTTAATTCAGTAACGTTAGGTGCGCGAGCTTCGCTATATTGTACCGATTAATACCTAAATGGAATCAACGCCTCGCCGTGCTGAGCCTGGCGCGCCCTAATCTGTTCGAGCTCTTTGTTTATGTTTGCGAGGGCTTTGTACTTTGCTTATCAGGTGTTAACCGCAGCCAACGACTGCGCGGGCGACGTAGCAGGGGCTGGCAACTATTCCAAATTCGCATGCTTTAGTGAGGCTATGTTAGCCCCTTTTCCTGGTCAAATATTGCAGTCACGCTGCCCCGCTACCTAACGAGTTAGGCCTTCAATTATTTCGTCGCGCATTTGTGCGGCGTCGTGCTTTGCTGCTAGCTACACTGCTCCCGTTGCCTTTGCAGGTCGGCGTCTGTTATCGCGCACTAACGCACCCTTTTCCGGAGGGCGTATTTCTAAACTGTACTCTAATATGTAAAGTGTCGAGCCCACTGCGGCCGGCCACCCATAGTGTGTTGTTTACTAGCATAGCGCGTCCATCAGCTGGTGCTTAACGTAAGATATAACATAAGCTTGGCGGCACGATTTGCTGCCCAGATGTAGTTATCGACCAATAGACGCATATTTAATTAAGGGACGTATTATTCCCATTCGACCTGTGCATGCTTTGTTTCAGATAGCGCCTTTTACAGTGTAAAGATTGGTGTACGGCGAGACGTGAGCGATCAGAGCGTGCAGGTAGGTCCAGTGGTTGCGCAGTCTCGGCCCAAAGAGTCCCAATATTACCATTCCAGTATTTGCGATCACGAAATTGTTATTTGAGCTTGCAGCTCATGAGAATTCTTATCGACGGAGTATCTTGAATACTTCGCTCCCGTCTAACCGCCCAGGCCCGGTTAGTCGGGTTAAGACAGGCTTGGTGGCGCCCTCATTATTTTACCGTTAGTTACCGACCCTCTGGCCGTTACCCTCAGATAATCTCGTTAAAGGACCCGCCCATCTCCACTGAAAGTCTAGCTCGGCCTAACTTGTTGCGGCGTGGGTGGCGGCCTAGGAGATATTTCGTCCCGATTTCGTCAGTTACGGCCCACGCCGATTGTATGAGCCGGTGCGGTGTCGTAAAGACAGTTTAAGACCGTAACACTATGCTGTTTATTAGTCCATATCTCTGCTTCATGCGATATGATGTTCTTCACTACGCTACGAAATGGTTTCGCTTTTGTACCTTGATCGAAATTCCTGTTGCGTTCTCTCCAATAATTATTGCCTTTCTCCGCTTGTTATTCCCATATTTATACTTATATCCGTAGAATTTAAAAGTGCTCCCAAATGTGTGAACGTAGTGCGAGTTTTAATGTCTTTGTCTTCCATTTGGGGCTGTCTCTGTTTACACATGTACCGTTTATTTTATAATTGAGTCTTAATTCACATCTCCCAAATTCTTCATTCAGTTTTCGAAGTATGTATTCCATTGTATCTTTCTCTTGTGCTAATACAATCTCATCGTCTGCAAGTAGTAAATAACGTGCTTGTAATTATTTTTTATACTTTCTGCAATATCAGTCAGTTTTTGGAGGCATTGTCAGCCATCGCATACATTTCCATAATAGCTGTTTGTTCTCCATATAGCCCAGGCATATTATACAAACATAAAGGAAAACCTCAAAAATGTAGCTTTTATTTTTGGCACAAATGTTGCTCAGTGCCCATGAGCTACACTTGTACGAGTCTCCGTCTCTGGCGTGTCGGCGTCATAGTTTCTTGGAAAAAGAAGCAGAAGAACGAACCGGGTGTTTATTAGAAAGTAACACGATAAAGGACCTTATCCGTTCATATTACAAAAGCAATGTTATCGGAAAAAGTTGTTCTCTCTTCTCTTTAGCCATCGTCAATCAATGTTTGGATGCAGGCTTCCCAACCTCTCTCTAATTTTGTCTATTTTCCGCTTTCCTTTTCCACGCTAAACCAGCACGCCTTTTAACATAGTCGATTCAGCGCATTTGCGGTCTTCTTCTCGCTCTTTTTTCTAGTCATGGGCGCCAGTCTTGTAAATATTACTGCATTCCACCTATTGCCCTTTAGCCGTGCGTTATATCCCACAAATTTCCATTTTAGTGTTGCCACTCGTTTTCGCACGTCTATACCTTTCGTCTGATTTCTAATCCACATATTTCTTCTCTTATGTTTTAATGAAATGTTAAGCATCTCTCTGTCTATGGCTCGTTGACATTTTGTTCGTCTGTCCATATTTATTTTTGTTAGAGTTCACGTTTGGGCAACGTAGGTAACTACTGCGAGCAAGCATTGGTCATGCACTTCAGTTTGTAGTTATTGAGGGATAGCTCTACTCTTAAATACATAACCTAATTTGCCGAAGGCCGCCCATTCTAGCTTTATCCTTCGGTATATTTCAGCCTCTTGATTCTCTCTATTAGGTTTTATAATTTGTTCCAGATATACAGGGTGTCTCAAAAAGAATGGGACACCGATTAGTCAGAGATTCCCTAGATTATAATAAATCGATTAAACCTAATATACCTTAGTACAAAGTCCCTCCAGTAAAAAGTTACAGGGCCTTGAAATTCGATTTTTTATTTTTTATTTTTTTGTTAATTTCCGCAAATGTAGAGATATCAATTTTAATTTTGGTATAAATGCTTACTATTATGTAATGCACTAATACAAAAATTTTCATCAACTAGACTTGACTGTAAGAGGCACTTTACATATCTTTGAAAACTTTTTTTAGCTCTAACTTCTTTATCTGTAACATTTTTTGAAATTTTAGGTTATTATCTAAAAGAGAATTAAAATACACAAAAATAATGTACTCTTAGTTCATAAGCGTAAAAGCAACCGTTTGCCTTAAAATGCCTATCGAAGGTTTTGGTTGTCATTAATAAGTGCAATTATCAAGTAGCCATCATCACAAAAACAATGGGTAGGTAGTGATTGTCATCTAGTAAACAACAGTGACAAATCAGCTAATAACGTTGGTGACAAAAGCATTTTCTTGAGTGTTTACGAAAATGCCGCGGCATAACGAATTCTCTAATGCTGAAATGAGAGATATGGTTTGCAGTTACGCTAATGAAGGTTTTTGTGGTCGTGCCGCCTCAAGGAGATACTTGCAATTATATCCAAATAGAAGACAGCCAGATCACAAGCTTTTCAAAACCTTTACCACCGATTAGGGGAAACTGGTTCATTTCGATCAAAGCGTCACAATGGACGGCCAAAATTAATAACTGTAGACCAAGGAAATGACATTTTAGCTCGTGTGGCAGAAAACTCACGGATAAGTACACGTCGTTTAGCTGGAGCTGCCACGATAAGCAAAGATTCTCTCCACAGAATTTTACGAAAAGAGAAACTGTTTCCCTACCACTTCACTCCTGTACAAAATTTATTACCAAATGATCTTCCAACTAGATTGCAGTTTTCCCAGTTTCTTCTTAATAAGCATAATGCTGACCACATGTTTCTGAAGAAGGTGCTGTTTACCGACGAGGCTACTTTTACCACCCGTGGAATTTTTAATTGGAGAAATAGCCATTCGTGGGAAATTGAAAATCCGCATTTATCAAGGGAGAAACATTTCCAAACTGAATTCTCTATCAATGTGTGGTGTGGTATCATCGGAAACTATTTAGTAGGTCCTTTCGAACTTCCACCAAGGCTCAATGGCGATATGTATTTAAACTTTTTGGAAAATAATCTGGATGAACACTTAGAAGACGTACCTTTTGATTTAAGACAAAATTATTGGTTTCTGCAGGACGGAGCACCACCACATTTTCAAAATGTAGTGCGTGACCATTTAAATCGACGTTTTCCACACCGCTGGATTGGTCGCGGCAGCGAATTTTCGTGGCCACCAGTCAGTGCAGACCTTAACCCCCTTGATTTTTACCTATGAGGACACATGAAATCGATCGTTTATAAAGACCTGATTAACGCCCGTGACGAGTTGCAGCTAAAAATCCAGGAAGCTGCTAATATTATTAGAAATAATCAAGTATCACCTTTTTTTCAAGTTAGACGATCTTTAATAATACGTCTAAGAAAATGCATTGAGCTAAATGGTGAACATTTTGAAAATGCATTAAATTAATTATTGTTCATCAATTTGTATTAAATAAAATACCATATTTTCACATCATTTGTTTTTGTGAGAATGAGTACTTGATAATTGCACGCCATATTAATAACCCAAACCATTGATAGCAATTTTAAGGACAACGGTTATTTTTACGGATATGAACTAAGAGTAAATTATTTTTGTGCTTTTTAATTCTCTTTCAGATAAAGGTTTTTGAAACGCTTCTTATCTGGTTGTCTTATATTTGAATATAATTATAAGTATTTTCTTGCCGCGGCACGACCACAAAAACCTTCATTAGCGTAGCTGCAAACCATATCTCTCATTTCAGCATTAGAGAATTCTTTATGCCGCGGCATTTTCGTAAACACTCAAGAAAATGCTTTTGTCACCAACGTTATTAGCTGATTTGTCACTGTTGTTTACTAGATGACAATCACTACCCATTGTTTTTGTGATCATGGCTACTTGCTAATTGCACTTCTTAATGACAACCAAAACCTTCGATAGGCATTTTAAGGCAAACGGTTGCTTTTACGCTTATGAACTAAGAGTACATTATTTTTGTGTATTTTAATTCTCTTTCAGTTACTAACCTAAAATTTCAAAAAATGTTACAGATAACGAAGTTAGAGCTAAAAAAAGTTTTCAAAGATAGGTAAAGTGCCTCTTACAGTCAAGTCTAGTTGATGAAAATGTTTGTATTAGTGCATTACTTAATAGTAGGCATGTATACCAAAATTAAAATTGATATCTCTACATTTGCGGAAATTAACAAAAAAATAAAAAATAAAAAATTGAACTTCAAGGCCCTGTAAGTTCTTACTGGAGGGACTTTGTACTAAGGTATATTAGGTTTAATCGATTTATTATAATCTAAAGAATCTCTGACTAATCGGTGTCCCATTCTTTTTGAGACACCCTGTATGTATTCTTTTACTTGTTCTAGAATTTTTCCATCCATTGTAACTTTGAGGTCTTCATCTATATATGTCATTATTTTTGATTTGGTTTTATTAATTTTAAGTCTCTTTTTCTGGGTTTCTACTTTTAATTCGTGTATTATATCATGGATCTCATTTTTAGTTACTTTTACAATAAAGTAAGTATTGGATTCCTCCCAAAAATTCTAAATTGAGTTTTTAACAGATTTTCATCTTTTAGAGTCCCCTGAACTCAAAAAAACATATTTTTATTCATTGGGCTGTCTGTCTGTCTGTGTGTCTCTGAACAGAATATCTCAAAAGCGAAAAGAGGTATGACGTTGAAACTTGATATATAAGTTTTGTGTACTATGTAGATGCGACAGCAAGCTTTTGAAGAAAATCACAAAACCGGAAGTATGGTGTTTACTCTTGTGATTTTTTAGTATTTTTCGATGTTTCGTAAAACGCCTCTAACGCTACATTTTTATTACATTTTTAATATGTATTGATGTGAGATAGGTGATTTTCCAGTTAAATACCTCTAAAATGGGTTTGTTTTGATTCTTTTTTTATTAACTACTATTTTAAATAGAACACCCGGTATATTATTACATTTTTTAATTCAGATTAAAATTTTAGAGAAAATTTGTCTCTTCAACTAACTCTCTATTTTGTACAATTTCTGTAGAATTTGTAATGTTTGAAGAATTTTGGCAAATTCTTAAAAATTCAAAAACAATTTTTTGACTAATTATAAGTTCACTGTAAAAGGAGGCTGTGTGCGTGTAGCACACCAAATTTTTAATTTTGAGGTGGTCTGGTTTTCTATCTCTTCTTTGAAATTTGCATATAACCCAAACTATTATACGCATAAGAACATCGAACTATCAATTAATTAGATATATATTTCAACCGGTACTCTGGAAAACATAAAGAATGAAGAATAGTATATTACAGCCCGAGATGGGAAGTGTTTCATTACTGTCGAGAGATTAGTTAGCTGATTGAGACGCGAAGCTTCGAAATCAGCTATTATCTCGAGACTAAGGAAACTTCCTGTCGAGGTTTGTATACTATTTTATTCGCAACCACTTTATTCTAAACAATAATTGGAAAAATTATTATATTATGATACGACAGGTTGCGATGCGCATGAATGGATCAACAAGATTCCCAGTATCCCTACCTACTCAGAAGTCGGGAATGTACTTCCCGCACTTGAGCGGGAAGTGAGTGCGGGAAGTAGCGGGCTGAAATGTACGACTTCCCCCACTCAAATGAGGTCAGGAATGTTAACATTGCATATATGGTTGCGAATAAAATATATTCCCTTGTGCATTTATACATAGTACCGCGTGGCGCAGTGGCAAGGGCGTCAGGCTTGCAATAAGCAAGTCCTCGTATCGTATCGTATCCATGGGCGCCGGAATTTTCCCGCAGTTTGTTGGATCGGTATCAGGCCAGGTCACCATTCGCCGTTTAACGGCGCTCTTCCCGGAAGACTGGTCTACGGGAAAGAGTAATCTGACCACACACGAGGCGTGCTACATACAATATACACATGCAGTGACCTGTAATTGGTTTCATGTAACTGTTGGTCCCAGTTTAAATAAATAAAATAAAAACAAAGTAGTATATACAGTTCCATCGACCTACAGCAAATGTAAACTGCTAGAAGTATTAATCTGTTATAATTCCTATTCATGCCACTATGTAACTCTGTACATCTTTCATTGTTTTTAACTGATAAATCAGCGAAGAAACATAAATCTTCAAATAGAGAAGGACAGAAAAAGATGAATACATACTAGTGATCATGAGATCATTTGCAACTCGTTAATAGTTCTTCAAATTATGGGTTTTAGAGGCCATACTTTCTGATGGAGACCTGGTGATCGAAGGAGACACTAAATTACCCAATGCTATTTCTGCTTTTAATTCGTAACATATTATTCTTGTATAATTTTATTTGGTTTTATTTAGTTACTTATCAAACAAGAACTCAATTTTAGAAAGCATTTCACTCTTATAAAGTTTAAAATAAACTCTGTAGAATCCTTATCTGTACATTTACAGCCAGTGTAATACTTAGCGCTCTGTGAACAAACAGGATTAAAGAACAAAATAATGACAGCTATCAGCAACAGCGGTTTCTATTGGGCGATATAAGTTCAGGGGTTAAACAAACATGTAGGAAAAGTGAATATTTAGCGTAGTGCTTTGCACTCTCCTGGCGGCTAATTTGTCAAGCTTAATTCCGCTATATATTTAAAGGTAGAAAATGACCAGATTAAATTACGGCATTATCCGCGAGCAAAATTGTTAAGGTTTTGTACGTTCCGCAGGCGGCTCGTACGCGAAACGAATTGCTTACATTAACCAGTTAAGAGTTTAAAACTAATTGGGGGTGGTAATTTGAAACAAAGGCCCTAATTCGGGAAACTGTTGTTCGCCCGAGTTAGGATAAATGTTTTTTTTTCCCAGAAAAATACAGCTACAGTATCTTTCATTAAATCATTCGAGGGCTGTATATCACTTATGTGTCCAGGACAGAACGGATTATTGAAGGAAAACTAAGTTTATTGCATTTTTACCACAGGCCAGGGCTGAGTATAATACCAGAGGGCAACGTTTCGGCCAATCTTCTGTTTATTCCATTAAGCAACAGTTTATACTCGCTATAATGGAATCGTTGCCAAAATCTGAGATTCGAGGAAACGAGAAAACAAATTGAACATCAGTTCTTCTGCTGCGGACGTAAAACTAGAATTTATGGAGAGAGCATTGTCCTACCAAGACACTGATACTGCCAACGATTTGTAACTTCTTGAATTCGTAAGTATACTGTAGCAGATGTTTATATAAAAATATGTAAGAAAATTACATCATTGTTAAAATTTTTAAAATAGGAACCGCATTAAAAAATTATATAAGTCAGTTCTGAAGTGGACACGAAGTAAAATACTAAATAACAATTACAGGCGTACTTTCGTATAAAGCGTCTTTAAAAATTAAAATAGGGATATTCCTAAGTCAAAAAATGTTTCCAAGGAAACCTGAGGCGAAAAAACTTTTTAATTTGTCAGTGCTTCATGAATTGACCAACGCTAGCTGTATTTTTTCATTCTAGAATTAGATCTTGAACGAAACAAATCGTATAAATTAACATTAATTAGTAGTAATCCAGTTGCATTAATTTTACCGTTAAAACTTCAAGTCGTAAATGTGTACCGAAAGGTAAGTAGCTGTGAGGAGGATTTTTTTAAACAAAAGTTTGGAAAAGAATCCCACCACTATTATTTTCAATGCATAGCTGAATCTTCTGTTGTGGGCTTTGTTAAATTATTTACTTTTTCACACTCAGCTTGTTAGACCTCAATAGCCCGGAAGCGATTCAGCGAAATAGAAATACCTAAAATTAAGGTGAGCATAATCTCACAATACTAATTAGTGCAAATCTCTCGTATTACGAGTAAAGACCTCTACGCATAATTCGAAAAACAGAAAAAATAAAACATAGAAACAGAGTTACAAAGTTTCGCGATAATCCCTGCAGCTACCTGCACAAGTTAGCTTACTATTAGCGAGTGGAACGTTGTGAAGCACAATTATTTTTACTAAATTAATCCAATTAAATGAAACTAAAGTCAGTGAAATTTTGTAGAAGATGCGATTGTGTGCTGATCACAAATTATAATAAGTCTGAAGCAAAACCGTAACAAATTTATAGTGAGTTTAGTACCTTCTCTCGTACGATTTAGCAAAGTGGGCTGTAGGCAGGCAGAATAGGTTCGACACAATGCAGTAGAGGCTTTCCCCAAAGTGTGCTCGGTCAGGCAAAAGGTGTTAAGAATAACGCCAATAGTACTTGGGTAAGTTCAGAATAAAGGGATTACTTAAGAGCACTCGACTGTTACCAGTGACTGGAAGTAAGTTGAAGGATCACTTGCAGGTGACTTGAAATAACCTGATGGTAACGGAAAGGTAACTGAAAATTCCTATTGAGGGTAATTGAAAAGTCCTGATACGTTAGGTGACCTTAGGCTTATTGAATACGGGGAGATCCTGGTATAACCAGTAGCTTATTTAGAATGTATGATTTTTGATGATAAATAAAAAGCATGTAGTCGTGAAATATACTTTAATTTAAATTTGAAGTAAATTAAAAAAATTATTAAACGTTTCGCCACTTTTGATGGCTTTATCAGTAATTTAAAAGTTCATTACAATATAAAAGTTTAATACATTCTGCCTTCAGAACAGCTAATGATTTCTGTTTCTTAATTATATCCAAGTATGGATTGTACTTAAAGAATGGCTGCTTTTATTAATTAATAGTTTTGTGGTGCAAACCTTGAAAAATGTCGTGAACGAATTTCCAAAAATCTTTTACTAATCATAATGTATTAAACTTTTATATTGTAATGAACTTTTAAATTACTGATGAAGCCATCAAAAGTGGCGAAACGTTTAATAATTTTTTAAATTTACTTCAAATTTAAATTAAAGTATATTTCACGACTATATGATTTTTATTTATCATCAAAAATCATACATTCTAAATAATTTTTGACTAATATTCTCCTAAATTACTTTTCAAATTTTACCCAAGTCAAATTATATATTTTTACTTCCTTTTACTATAAAGGAAGTATTGGATTCACCCCAAAAATTCGAAATTGAGTTTTCAACGGATCTTCACGTTTTAGAGTCCCCTGATCCCAAAAAACATATTTTTTTTCATTGGTCTGTGTGTCTGTGTGTCTGTCTGTCTGTCTGTGTGTCTGTCTGTCTGTGTGTCTGTCTGTGAACAGAATATCTCAAAAACGAAAAGAGGTATGGCGTTGAAACTTCATATATAAGTTTTGTGTACTATGTAGATGAGACAGCAAGCTTTTGAAGAAAAACGCATAACCGGAAGTAGGTGTTTACTCTTGTGATTTTTCAGTTTTTTTCGATTTTTTCAAAAACGGCTCTAACGATTTTTTTTAAACTTTACATTTTTCTTACATTTTTAATGTGTATTGATGTGAGATAGGTGATTTTCCAGTTGAATACTTCTAAAGTGGGTTTCTTTTGTTTTTTTTTCTATTTTTTTTATTAACTCCTATTTTAAATAAAACACCCGGTATATTATTACATTTTTGAATTCACCTTAAAATTCTAGAGAAAATTTGTTTCTTCAACTAACACTCGATTTTGTACCGTTTTTGTAGAATTTGTAATTTTTGAAAATTTTTAACAAATGGTTAAAAATTAAAAATGAAATTTTTGACTAATTATAAGATCACTGTAAAAGGAAGTTGTGTGCGTGTATCACACCAGATTTTTTTAATAACCAGTAGCATTACAGCAATACACAAAACTGTACCATTCATACTGTACCATTCATACTGAACCAACCCATAGAACAATAGCAAATCCTACCCTGAAAATAACAAACTTCAGAAAATTGGCCTACTCTATTATGACCAACCAAACCATCTAAGATAGTGTGGACAAATGTTCGTCACGCAAAGGGTGGTGCTTCTATAGTGGCGAGGACAAAGTACTTTAAATTAGTAGAAACTAACCTTCTAACACGCTTTTAATTTTGCTTCAGTTCTTCTTGGTCATTGGTGGGTGTTTTAAAAACTGAGTTCTTCACACAAAAACGCATTAAATCCCATGATCGCGAAGAAAAGGGATTTTTAGTATTGCTGGTTATTATGGAGTAATTGCAAATATCAGTGCTGGTGACATCTTGTTGTGGAAGAATTTTATTTTGATATTAATTCCCAGTTAGGGTAGCGCCAAAAGAACAGGCTGTAGTATGTTTTATAGAAAATGAGAAGATTACTGCCGGTCAGTGTCATATTTTGCGAATTTACATAAACAGAAAAAAACATAATTTTTCAAAGAAGAAGAAAGTTCTATAGAGAATGTAGTTTCCAATTCTTATATATAAATGTGTGTTGTGCCTGTGTTCCTGTGAATGATAAGGAAGTACGATGCATTTGTAAGCAAGCGATTAGAGCATCTGACTAGCAATATTCGGTAGGTTCGAATCTCATCAACTGCGATGTTTTATTTGCGAATTGATGTAATTCGCATTACCAACTGTTTCTTTTTACTATTTCAGTTCTACTAGCAGCATTAAGATATTGTTACCTATTTTGTACATAATTCTGAACACTCTTTTGGCGCGCTTTCTATATTAAAGACATTAAACCAGTTTCTTCTGTAATCTATTTATTAACAATTTAATTTTAAGAATTAGCAAACTATTTTATTTAGAGTACCTATGTGGTGAGCTCAAAAGCTAGTATTGTTATAGATATTAACGATATAAGTTGTAACGGCTGAGTTAGAACAACGCACGTTATGCGCGGGATTAAAGGCGAAGGAGGAGTCGCTTGCCAAACAGCGAACTGTGTGTGTTGTCCGAAACAAAAAGGGGCACTACGCGAAAAATTGTAAGAACCAGCTTGGGGAAGCATTTCTGAGACACAGCACTTCATAGCCAGAAGCTGCTCTTCCGGCTGCCATTACAGCTTCAAGGAAGCCAGTCGACTGGTAATCTTGCTACAAAATAAAGGCAGGTATAGTTACTATAATCACATTTTACGAGTGAATATGGGGCCGAGGAAGATTGGGAAAATTCAAAGCCGTAATAAGGAGTTAACTGCTGTTGTAACGCATTGTGCAGTAGCTGCAACAAGCCAGGACGTACCCAAAGGCAACGTGCGCGTACTTGCTGATTCAGCGCGTCAGCGTCTTGTTTACACATCGCTTCAGCTGACTTCAAGCTACTGGAGCCATGCACAGTGGTTCAAAATCAAAAAAAGTCGATCGAAATTCATATCTCATGAATGAATTGCATTTTTCAATTAAAATATTGTGGTGTAAGACTACAAATACAGACTAATGCTTTGATAATAATAATATTAAAAAGATAACAAAAATAATAATAATAATCACAATAATAAATTTTTTTTTTGCGATTTTGCAAAGGAAATTATTTTAAGGGGTTTATATGTTTGAATATTATGTATAAATAAAAAAATCAATGCACTGATAATAATAATAATAATAAAATGACAATAATTTTGTTTTTCGCAATTTTGCAACTTAGAAATTATTTGAAATGTTTTATTATTATGTAAAAATGAAAACAATTGCACACATTTTAAATTTAATTACAAAAACATTAAGCTATAGAAATACAAATTAATTAAAATATTGAGATTGTAAAATGATATAATAATACCTAATAGCGTAGAATAAGATATAATGCGAATCATACTTGTCTTCTTCAGAAATATTAATCAATTGGAGGACATCAACATCAGTAATCTTCTGTTTTTATTTGCCCTGTAAAAAAGAACTTGATTTGGGATCTGAACTTAATATTAATTGGTGGAAAACATCTGCATTTATGTTCAGGACACTAATATTCCTGGTGTGGTGTTCTCTATATCGCCGCAAATCTTTATTTTTTGCTTCTTGTGCCTCTTCGGATAATTTATAGGAGCAGGTACACAACGAAGAACAATATCATGGAATTTTATTTTTTCGTCAAGCCACTTGCCAAATTTCTGTATAATTCGTTCATTATTTCGTTTTACATTCTTCCAATTTTGAATATATGGCGCGAAAAAATGTGTTCTAGTGAAAACTATAAGTGTCTTTGTAACAACCTCATTTACGTTTGTATGAAAAACATCTTTTAGATACTCTATGACACAATTTTTTCGAACTTCAATGGATAATTCGATATTTTCTATAAACTCTTCGTGTAATGAGAAACGTGCAACTGGACGAACCGCCATTGTTAGAATATACACAAAACACACAAAGTAAAGTTATACAACAAACACATTATTAAATCACATCAAAACAGCCACTAACATGCAAGCAGCAAGCGAAAATGATGCACGCTAAGACAGCAGCAATGCTGCACGGCGCTAAAATAGTCTACGGACACCGGCACCGACCGCCCCATTACATGTTGTAAGGGGTGCAGGGGCAAACCGAAGCAAACCAATGAGGTGTTTTTGTTTACCTAAGATCCTAAACAATAATGTGATCTACGAATTATATTGTCCTCTTTTGTCCTCTGGTTCGTAGAATATAAATAGTGCGAAATTGACTCGAATATGGAGGGTCCATTAAGTACCAGCGAATTTAAAAACGGGTAAATTTTTTTAAAAAAATAATGCACTCAGGTGATAGCTAAAGGTCCAAGCGTTCTCAATATATTAATTTTTCTTGAACATTTTGCAAGAGGACGTCTGTACAGCTCAGAGAAGAGGCCGCATTTTAAAAAAAAATTTTTTGTTCGAAATGTATGTGTTTCATCGCACGTTTCGGGACTAATATTGTCTTTCTACGCAATTTAATTTTGGAATTATGTATTTCAGAAGTTGGCCGGATACTAGAAGAACAATTATGTGTTATGTTTAGCATCATATAAAACAATACAAATTTTGACTTTCGATCGACTTTTTTTCATTTTGAACCACTGTGCCATGGTCGTATTCAGTAAATTCGAGTGCGGAATTTAAACATTGCCTTTAGATTCGGCATTAAGCTCCTGGACTGTTACGTGCTACTATTCATAGCGTATATAATCTGTATCTATTAGCGTTGTGTATTCTTTTGATGTAAACTGTTTGGTTTTTATTTCTGGCAGCGTTATAGCATTATAGGTGATCACGAGCAGATCGGCAAGAGCAATACTGACATTTCCTTTACTGCAATGAGGTAAGAGGTAAGGTTGTGCTTCTACGACTAGGTTAACTAGCAAACAAAGGGCAATCTAAATTCACAGTAAACTAGAGCATAGCGCACGGGAGAAAGCTACGCTACAGTTTACTGTGCCCAACGTAATGGCTAAATAAAATTACCATTACAAAGTTTCATTATGAGCGTCTTAACGAAACGAGTTTGATTGCCAAAACGAGGCGTTCAGTGGAGTTTTTGGGCAACCAAATGAGTCTCGTTAAGTGAAATAAGCGACGGTGTATTGTTTTCTTTTTTGTCTTCTAGAATACATTCTGGTTCAATGTATTTTATGAAAACGAGTGCGGTAATATCCATTACCGCACTCGATGCAGTAATGAAGCTCTAAAATTAATTTGGTTGATAAATAAACTAATGGGCAAACGTTTACTCGTTTGACTAATCAGAGTTAGTTAATGTACGGTACGGAAATGTTTGAAGATAATCTTTCGGAATACTACGACGTAGTAGAATAAGATGAGGACTTATTGAGGAAGGTGTTTTTACTTCCTTTTACGATTCACCCCAAAAATTCGAAATTGAGTTTACAACAGATCTTCACGTTTTAGAGTCCTCTGATCCCAAGAAACACTTTTTCATCGGTCTGTCTGTCTGTGTGTGTGTGTCTGTCTGTGAGCAGAATATCTCAAAAACGAAAAGAGGTATGGCGTTGAAACTTCATATATATGTGTTGTGTACTATGTAGATAAGACAGCAAGCTTTTGAAGAAAATCGCATAACCGGAAGTTGGTGTTTACTCTTGTGATTTTTCAGTTTTTTTCGATTCTTTTCAAAAACGGCTCTAACGATTTTTTTCAAACCTTACATTTTTAATGTGTATTGTTGCGAGATAGGTGATTTTTCAATTGAATACTTCTAAAATGGGGTTATTTGTTTTTTTTCTATTTTTTTTATTAACGCCTATTTTGAATAGTACACCCGGTATATTATTACGTTTTTGATTTCAGCTTGAAATTCTAGAAAAATTTGTCTGTTCAACTAACTCTCTATTTTGTACCGTTTTTGTAGAATTTGTAGTTTTTGAAAATTTTTGAGAAATGCTTAAAAATTAAAAATCAAATTTTTGGCTAATTATAAGATCACTGTAAAAGAAAGTTGTATGAGTGTATCACACCAGATTCATTTAACAATTTTCCGAACTTTATCAATGTGCTCATCAGCTCCCATTGTAGGTCGACTACCACCATGTTTCCTGTTTCATAAAAAGACTTAATCGGATTCAGTAAATTGTTATAAAATTAATTAGAATCGTCTAGGTGCTTAGGTCAATCTACTACACAATTAACCAATTCAATCATATAAGCCTTTTTTTGCTACCATATGCCACAATGATACATCACTAGTAGGTAGGCATTTACATAATTTTAGATTCGCCTCTAATTATTAACGAGGCATCATGATATATCTACTTATTGATAAAAGCGATGATGAATCCAAGTACTGCGTAAGCCCTTAATGCAAATTTCGCTTCCTATTGATTTATGGCAAGCGACATTGAAAACATTTTCATAACGCATTGCAGTTTCTCAGAATAAAACGACTTGCATGAATAATTGCAGATAAGCAAATCTACTTTTGATTAGAGTTTGAATGCAAAGTACGAGACGCAAATAACATTAATAACACAACTTGCAGCAATTTGCATGGTTCTTGCAGCCGAGTTTTGCGTGCTGGAAACCGTAGTTCATGTGACGCTGGTTATCTATATTTAGCTCTCCACCTTTAGATTCCTGTGCTACAATTGAAAATGTGTTGGCCGCAATAGAAACGTATTCCGCCAATTAAAATATCAACATTCGTACATGAAAATTGCGTGACGAGCTGCAGTCTGTTTCGTAGGGTGGCGATATATTATTCAAGGTTTCCAGGTCAAAGCGGTAGAGGTGCTTGTATTCGTTTCTACCCTTAGAGCAAGCTCAAAGAAGCAACTCATTTCTGTTTTTGGACGTGCAATATATACGAGTATTTTACTAGCGGCTATCATATGTGGTTCGTCAAGCAAAATATGCGACCTACTTGTTCAACCACCGTATCCCGAGGGAACTCGGTGGATTCAAAAGAAACTTTGAAGAAGAAGGAAGTGAAATAGTTATTTGCGGCTTTCGTATAGTTCGATAACTCTGGCAAAATATTGTAGGCAATCTCTATTTTACGTTATTTTTAGAAAACAAATTTGAATATTAAGTCCTGGCAGTTGTGCAACATTTTCTCCTAGCATTGAAAGTTACGATTGTGCGATAGCTTTTACAGCCATTTACGGAAGGGGTGAAGGACCACCAGCTTGTATACGCTTTGTGTTTCTAATCTTTATGTTGACGATTCGAGGTACGTCTTTTCAGAGGACATTGCCCTGATATCAATGCAATGTGACTATCTAGCAAACGCTGTTTATACGTTTTCCTTTCATAACATCAAGTTATTAAATTGCTATTCAGCGTTTCCGTATTCCTGTTTTCGCCTTCCTTTGCTGTTGAAAATTTGCACCTATTTCAGGGAAACCAACGCCCTTAGTAAGGAAGGAAAATCTTTTCCCTATTTTTAGAAGCTAGAACAGAAAATGTCTTATGGAAAAAAACTAGTTATATGTGGATAACAATCGTTTTACTTCTCATCAAACGTACCTACTGATAAAGATTGTTCGATGGCAGTAAAATCAATTTCAAACCATACGGTATTTTTCCAGTGGTTCTATTAAGCATGATTTTGTCAAAATGAACAATATAAATATAAGCAGTTATATAATAGTGTACTCCCATAGAAAAAACTGAAATCGTGAAAGCTCCCAAGTAGTAGCCTTGTACTTTACGTGGTCAAGTTGAAAATCCACCTACAAAGAGAATCTAAAAATAACTAGCTGTGGGTGGATAAATTCATACGCCTTCGTCTGTATTTAGGTACCCCCTGAATCGATTTTGATAAGTTTGAGCAGGTAGAAATACGAACAGCAATTTGCATTTTTAATAAAGGAGAATACAATTTCTACGTATGTAGAATCTTTGCAATGGGAGTCATCG
Organism: Agriotes lineatus; assembly: GCA_940337035.1. Taxonomy (NCBI): domain Eukaryota; kingdom Metazoa; phylum Arthropoda; class Insecta; order Coleoptera; family Elateridae; genus Agriotes; species Agriotes lineatus. Next base: position 36,272,828 of record OW679194.1, on the reverse strand, counting down.
TCATTTATAATGACAAGCAGGTTCAGACGATTGTTATTATTCCAATGGAACACGTAGGTTACCGCAAATAGAAACTGCACTAAGTTCTATCCTTAACCACCTATTTTGAGGTGGGCTTCCAGAGACAACTAAAAACAAAACGTTCTGTACACCGATCTAACAGCGGCATATGACACAGTTTTAAATTGTTGTGTATCATACCGTGTCATAAAACCGTGAGCTTACTAAACGAGAAGCTTAGCAACAGACCTTTCGAGATTATTATGACCAGTGCGACGAGCAAACAAATGAAATTTAACAATGGACTCCCTCATCGCTTTGTGTTGTTAGTCCCACTTGCTTTCAGTGTATAAATAAACAATAACTATAGAACTTAATCCCCAAACACCTAATTTATTTGAAAACTGCCAAATATAATAATTCTTCGAAATTCACTTGCACCAATGACTATATTTATTTTTCTCTAAATTAACATTAATTCATTTAGTATCTATAGCATCTTTTACCTTTCGGAGTCGAGGACCATTCATACCTGGCGTGATGTGCAACGGAGGTAATAAGCCGCGACTTACACTACCCTCCGCCGCACCCAAATATATCACAGACTCCTAAACCTAAATTAAAGCTAACTTAACCATTTCCGCTTCGAGAAAATCCTCTACTACGAACAGATTTGAACCCATGTCCACCTGGTTTCTAAGCAGATTGCTAACTTACTCAACCACCTCTTCTAATTAACATAAACTTTAAAATTCAAGTACTAATAACAGAGGGTCGGTTTGACGGATGATAATTTTACTAACGTTTATGATTCTAATTTCTGGACTTTGGAATCATCTAGTGTTTCAATATTAATTTAATTATTCATGGTCTTTAAATAGAACTTACACATTCCTTTATTTGCGCATATTTTCTACATAATTCGCATATTTAGTCAATACAACTTTGCCTCTTTTTCTTCAGATTACGTTGGCCATATATTATCTACCTTCCGATGACCTCAAAATTCAGAGTTCTAAGTTGGTTTTGCATATGATTTCGTTTATTTGGCAGAATATTCAATTATTCCATCGCTATTATGAGCATTTTAAGATATTAAGTTTTGTTACTAATCCAGAAGACTAAACGAAAATGGGTCACTTTACTTCGAAGTAAAAGTCTTTATAGCTCTGTCTTAATTAAGTAACATAACCTAGAACATAAACCTCACCACGTGCAAGAACTTAAACTTAAAAATTAAAATTGTGGATTTTGACCTAAAGATGGGAATCATAATTAGTGTATTGCCCAAACATATGCAGCGCATTTTAAATTAAGAAGTTGTGGGTATCGGGAAACTCTTTCTTATTTTTTACCTTTATTTATCTAGGTTTATTTTTTGTACTTCTCGAGTAGCTTCTACAGAACTTTAAATCTTGCACGTTTATATATCTCATTTGTGTAGTTAAAGCTCGTCTATTTTTATATCGCGCCTGGACGTTTAATCCACGGATGATTCATCTAGGATCCAGGACGATTAATCTCAGAACGAATCATCGAACGGCCTGCTCATATACAGGACTGTTCATCCATGGGCACTTCATGAAAAGACACTTCATATTAAATTAAATTAAAAGTTAGGTTAGGTTAGGTTAATTTTGGAATTGTTATTTTGGATAAAGTGTCTTTTGATAAACCGCCCATAGATACACAGTCCTCTAGATGAGCAGTCCGTTGGATGAATCGTTCTGTGATGAATCGTCCACGAATGAATCGTCCTAGATGAATTATCCGTGGATAAACAGTCCTGGATTATTTTATTACGTATATATCATTGTGGTGAGGGCCTCTCCATTAGAAATAAGTAAATATTGTCAATAATACAGGTTGGATTGTAAACATCCTAATAGGTTTTATTAGTAATAGCTTGTAATTCCGTGACGTCACCGGTAGGGTCATTTCCCATATAAGATTTTGTCAGTAGCGTGTGAGTTCGATATCCGTACAAATTTTTTATTTAGTACACTCTGCATATAAAAGAATTGGCACATGTTCTCGTGCAGGTGATCTTGGATTAGAGTTATTCTAAATTTTTATATATCTTTTGGTATTACAGATCTGGTTCACATGTTTGGAGGGGTTTAACTAGGCAATCCATGTTCTGCTGTATCTGAAATTTTTGTTGATAAAATTTACGATTCAAGGGGTCGAACTATGTTTGTTAAAGGCCGATTAAACCATTTCTTCAGTTGATAACTCATTCATAATTTTTTTTAAATTTTCTTAGTCCATTTACCTTAAAGAGCAAGTTGGCTTAATTTTATTGGAGATTACTTTGAAACCTATACTAACTAGGTATCATAGCAAAGTGATCTAAAGGAACTCCGAAGCTGGCATCAGTTTTTCTGAGAAAAGTTGATTGGTAGGTGGTCTGTCCTGTAAAGAGTAGATGGTATTACTTGCATTGTTGTGAAGAGCAAAACGAGAACGCTGTTGTGAATGTTTCGTTTCTTTCTGCAATACATCAATGGCTTGAAGAAGTAATATTGAGTAAAGATCTTTTCCATATCATGTGCTGGTGAATACTAGACATCAACTATTAATATTGACGCAAATCAGTGTTTCTTATCATGTTCATTGCTCATAAGGTTTTTGTCTATAATTGCCAAGCCTCAATCAATTGGTCTCTATATATAGCACGTGGTGGATCTTCATACAAATGGCAAATTTTGTGTAAAATGAGTGATTTTGCACCTATAAAAAAACGAGTGTAAATTATTAATCCATTGAGCCAAGTTGAAATTAGTTATGTGTAGAATGTTTAGCACAGTGCAAATGTGATCCATCGCCATCTCCATTGCTTTTCCTCTAACATTTATTATGTTCGCTTTTTTACCGCGTACAAGTTTAAACGCACGCCTCTGATCTTAGTTATAGGGCTGCGCATACTATTAGAAGGGATAACATTTTGTAACTTGATTTCAAGCAGGCAGATTGCTGGCAAAACGGGCGTTTTACGCCCGGATCGCACTGATGGTTTGCATGAATTAGGCCGCCTTTTCCCGGTTTGGGCCGGAAGATGGCTAGAGAGTGCAGATGGTTTTCGCACATGTTTGTGGCCGGTAGGGCTTAGTTTACATGAAGGCATTTTAACGGTTTTTTGGCCCCAAGAGTGTTGCGTGGCGAGTTAGCTTTCGGAAATGTGCCAAATGAAGATGGAATTCCTACGCCTCTTAGGTAACTACAAGCGAAGGTAAACTTTGAAATAGTAACCTAAGCTTCACAGAGAGCCTGGGGTCCTACCGAAATTGAGTTGGTAAAGCTTCTGCGTCATCAGGTGACACCATTATAAACGCATCGCTGTGGAGAGCTGCATAAATCTAAATCTAGGTGTTGCGCAACTGACATTAGTTAGTCATCACTGCAGGTGGGTAATTTTATACTGTAATTAACGGCACAAAAGGCCAGTTTTAAGTGGGTTGTCAGCACAAAGGCGGCTTTTGAAGCAGCTGTGTATTTTAATAATATGGTTCGGTATGCATTGCATTTGAACAGTTCTCAGACGTGTGTGGTAATAGTGTTTAATATGAATACGTAGTAGAAGCAGCCATTTTTACGTAGATGGACATCATTGTGCGCTATATAAATTCGAAATAAAGACATTTTTGTCATGGTTGGTTTAATATTGTCGTACACATAAATACAGGATATAGTTAGCCACCACTTTATAGTGTAGGATGTAACACGAGCACTATTTAGCATAACAGACAATATATGTTTGTTGTTTGTTGGAATGTATACACGTTGGCATTTATTTGAGTAGGTTTTCAGTTTAGCACCAGTCCAGGCCAATGGCTAGGTTTATTTCAACAGGGATTTCCCTTAACCACGACTGAGGTAAATAAGATAATATGTAGATATCTTATTGCTATCGAGCTAGCCGGCAATAGGAGAGGACGAAAGGAATTAATACAAACATAGCGTCGTACGGAACACCTCGTTTTATTTGATCTATTAATGTACCCCTATTTTAAAGAGTGCGCAGTGGCGTAGAATTACTTGGTTTTTAGTAGTGAGATTAACAGCAGGTCACCTTCATTCGTTTGATTTTGTAGTTTTATTTTTGTGACGTTTGACCACCACCAGGGTGCGTTTCAGCATATTGATCGCTTTGACCTATAGATACTAGCAGGGTGAACAGCTTCTTGCGTCACGGGCTTATCCTGTAGTGAGTATTTGGAAAAACCTCACATTATTTCGACGTTTTAAGATCTAAATTCTCTATTGTTTCTCTTAGCAATCCTGCTATGAACGACGTACACACTTTTTCAGCGTCAGCTATCTTCTATTTTAGAGCTATACTTTTAACATTAAAAATGTTTAACGAATTGGAGATGTGAAGCTAGTACAGGACTCCTCTAGCGATTTGGGTGAAGCTTGAAAAATGCGTAGTTTTCGCGAATTTTTGCAAGTTGTACGTATTGCAGGTGAATGTTGTTAGTACCATTTTGAAGATCTCCTCAAGGGAAAACTTTCTGAAGAGATTGTGAAAATATAAATTTCGAGGTGGCGAAAATATGGGAGTTAAAACGATTTTTTGGAAACGAAAGCGTTCGGTGCTGTTACATCGCATACTTTTTGAAAGATCCAAATGTGATTTAGGGCTAGTTGGAAAGAGGATGAACCAACATTCATCGTATTGGCTGGGTTTTGGGCTCTGCGATGTACGGCAGCGAAGTTTCAGGGATAGAAATCTGACGAGCATTTGTAGCAAATTGGGTGTTCGCATAAACAGGGGGAAAGAAAAATATGTCAAATTTTGTTTTTGGCAGTATGTGTATGCATCTGTGGGTTTCTAAGATTTTTGCGGCTCAGGTGATATAGGAGTTGCAAAATAGGAAAAACGTTATACTTATCAGAAATATTGCAAAATTAATATTTGTGTGAAGTGCGCTGTTCGGAGATTTTCTACTGATTGATTTTAAATTTTTTAAGAGGGTTTGGGAGGTGGGAATTTGGCGGCCCAGGTGGATTTCGGTGTTGCAAAATGGGGAAAACGTTATAAATATCTACAGATCTTAAAATTAATATTTGTGTGAAATTCGCTGTTTGGAGGCTTTCTATTTATTTTTTAAGAGAATTTGGGATGTGGACATTTTGCAGCCCAGTGGAATTTCGGGGTTGCAAAATGGATAAAACGTTATAATTATCAGTAAAGCCTTAAAAATAATATTTGTGTGAAATTCTACTGGTCGTCGGCATTTTTTAAGAAATTTCGGGATGTGGAAATTTTGCAGCCCAGGTGGATTTGGGACTACCGTTGTAATTATCAGAAAAACTTTAAAATTAATATTGGTGTGAAATTCGTTGTTTGGAGACTTTCTACTGGTCAATTGTATTTTTTAAGAGAATTAGGGATTTGAGAATTTTGCGACCCATATCGATGGGGGAAACGTTATAATTATCAGAAAAACCTTAAAATTAGTATTTGTGTGAAATTTGCTGTTTGGAAGCATTCTACTGGTCGATTGTATTTTTTAAGAAAATTCAGGATGTGGAAATTTTGCTACCCAGGTGGATTTTAGGGTTGCAAAATGGGGGAACGATATAATTATCAGAAAAACCTTAAAATCAATATTTGTGTGAAATTCGCTGTTTGGAGACTTTCTACATGTCGATTGCATTTTTTAAGAAAGTTAGGGATGCGGTTGTACGGGCGGATTACCTTACTTTGTCAATTTTTAAATAAGGAAAATGTGCAATTTTTTTATTTTCGCACTTGTGAAATTGTAAATTTTTAAGTAAATAGTAAATAGCGCGTCCGATTGTGTTTGTCTCTACCAAGAATAATATTTTGTGGGTTAAGGTCATTGCGGCGTTGCACTTGTTCGCAGAAAGATAGTGGCCACTAGCTGGGTTGGGATGTTAGTGTTAGCTGTTTGTGCTCATATTTAATGCGCGATTGCAATAGAAAAAAATTGATGGAGACTTTAAAATGTAAAGACATATATATATATATATATATATATATATATATATATATATATATATATATATGTGCATTTCTATCGAGTTCGCCTCCTCATACGGAACAGACTTCCACCGCTCCGGCAGAAGGAAAAACGCCAGAGCTAATTTTTTTGTTGCTTTATACATATCTGACGTAATTCTATAGCGACCACCTGAGAGGGGTAAATAAATTCTGTTTTTAAAGAATCGTGTATAACTATAATTTTCTATCTAGTTTGCTTCCGTTACAATTACCGGACTTATGTAACTCCTCTTGTATATATTGTGCATACTATACGATCGGTTTAGCCTCCAACAGCATTGCCACATATACTAGGTGCAATTCTGCAAGTTTTTATCTGAATATTCTGTCTTAACCCGGGAAAAGTTTATGCGTGGTCATTTTAGTATCGCTCAAACCGTGATATCGGATGTAAGTTAGTCAGCTGTGTATAACTTACGCGCATTTAGTTTATTAGTCACTTATCATTAGCGGTATTATACCTGCAGCAGTGTAGTGAATATTCATTCGAAAATGGTACTCCCAGGTTCAAGGGGGAAACTAATCGTAAAATTAGTAAAACTTGATTTTAACGGTAAGTAATACCTATAGTTATTCAACTTGCATGAGCACTACACATCGTAAAATCTTTTTGTATGGTATTTCAAGCACAGTTTTGGAAATATTCCGCTATATTCACTTGTGAGTTATTTTATTTGTCAAAAGATCTTAGTACAAATTCATAATAGTTTTCCACATTACATTAAATTGTTGATTAATATTGAAATAAGTGCATCAGATTATGTTTTTGTTATAATTCGTGTTACATATTTGGTTTTCATTTGACGAATTTTAGCTCCAGACATTAAGAAAAGACTACCGGATGTGCCTAATTCCCCAAGTCATTATAATAAAGTACAGGTTAGTGTAATAATTTTAATTTGTTTCAAGTTCACTAAAGTGAATATTGATTTACATTGTCAGCTATTTGTAACCCGTGTGGCGGCAAAACCCTAATGGCATCACCTTTATTATGTAATTGTATTTGGCTTACGAAGTTCTTTTTAATCTCCATTGTAGTTTGTTTCTCCTTTATCAAAGCAATTTAAAACTCTAAATATATTATACATAACTTTCTTGTATTACATTTCCGTCAAATGACATCAGCCTAATAGTAAATTGATGTGAAAAATGCGACCGTCAGCGAGAACACGATTATGTCAGGTGATAAGTAGCTTTTGCATTATTTGTTTATTATTAATGTTGTTATTGTGTGTTGCACTTACGCGAAAAAACTATTTTTTATTAAGATTAACAAAAATTGAAATTGGCCTGTCTGTTCTAAATTTTGTCGGTAGTGTAGGGTATGAAGTTAATGTTCATGAATTTTTAGGACTGGCTGTTGTCAAAAGAAAACATCCATGTTGCACCTCAGCAAAAATCTGCAGAAATATCACTTGTAAGTCAACCAAAACATAATTTGGTATTTTTGTAGTTGTCCTATTTACCTTTTTATCCCTTGCTTTGTTTTTGATTTGTAAAATAATTAATATTGGAAAAAACTTAATACGATTTGGTTTAGGAGAACGTTGTCGGTGAAACACATCTGGGAAATAAAAATGATTTGACTTCTATAGATTTTCAAAATTATAAGAGCAATAGTTTATCTGAAAAGTCGGCAAGTTATGTTTACCAGTCTTCTTCATCATCGTATGTTCCAGAAACTGATTACAGTGATAGTTCAGTAGAAAATCTAAAACAAAAACGCATTTCTGATGATGAGAAATTCTTAACATTGAGAAACATCACCACCGAAAAAAGCCAGCTAGATGGCAAATCAATCTGTTCATTAGAAATTCCGTGCCAGAATAAAACTTCTGAGTTGAATAATTTATTTACGACGTTTGCAAGAAGCAATATAGGACTATCAAATTATGTCGCTGATAGCGCTGAAATAGACCACTGTAGAAACCAAGACGGGCAATTAAATACAATTTCAGCAATCCAAACAATAAATCCTAATTCTGAAAATGTATTTATTTCCGAACAGAGAAATAATATTAATAAAGCTTGCAGTACTAAGACAAATACCCCTTCGAGGATTACCGAAATAGAAAAACATGTAAGTACTTATATTTATTTATTTTCATATCTGGTTAGATTCTTCGATTACAATTTAAGTTTTAGGACTCTGTGTATAACATAACCTAAAAATCAAACTTTAATCGACGATATCTCAAAAACTGTTTGAAAAATTGCAATAGGGATGTAACAAAACAATGTAGGTGCCTTTTTTAAAAATTAAATATTTCTATAATTACTAAAAAATATTATTTAAAAAGGTATAATATAATAAAGTCGTATCCCAGGGTTTTCTAAAAAAAATGTAGTGTGATTGAGATTAAACTTATTATAGATTTCTCAATATAGTAACTACTATGTATATCGGAAATATAAAATCAGCTCTATATCTGAAATGGCTAATTTGAAGACTTATGTTTACTAAGATTTTTTTATTTTAATAAGCATCATTACTTAACATTGTTGTTAAAATTTTTACATTTTTTCCGCAGCCTGTATATTTAAAACTTACAAATCAAATCCTAGAGATATCTAGTACCTTATTTACATCACGACTTCGTATTTTAAGTGCTAGTTTAGGTTATACACAGTTTAATCATGCTAATAAATCTGTCAAGATCAAAGATGTAATTGAAATAAATTTTATAGATTCAAATTAGTTTGGAAAAAAATAAGAAAAAAAGAACTGTATGTAAATTTTGCTACGATTCGGTCACAAATTTTGAAAGGCATTTGACCAGAAATCATCACGATGAAAAGGAGGTACTAGAACTAGCCAAGTATTCAACAAAAAATGCAAAAGATAAAAATATAAGAAGAAAGTTAATTGCACTATTGAGGTATGAAACCCAGTTTCAAGAATTTGCACAGAGAGAACACGAAAATCCAAAACAATTGCCCTGTTCTTATTGCAAGCGTTTGATTTCTGTCAATTACCTATTCCGTCACTATAAAACATGTATTGTTAAAAAACCAGTCGATAAAAGTGGAAAAAGGGTGCAACATAGAATTCAATCCCATACTTTGTTAGCATGCGCCAACGAAATCAGTAACACAAATACTACTTTACGGATTCTTAAGGAAGTTTATCCAAAAATGAAAGCGGATCATATATCATATGTCGCGAAACGAGATCCACTAATACGGCAATTTGGCGAAGCATATCTAAAGAAACACAAACGAGCTCAAATAGTTTATGCTTGTTCTAATAAGCTAAGGGAATGTGCTAGACTTTTAATAGAAATACGACGCCGATCAGGTATGACTAATATTTCATTTTTCGATATCCTTAATCCCACCCTTTTTGATATTGTTGTCGTAAGTGGAAGAACCATTAGTGGTTACGATGAGAAAGAAAAAAACTATAAAGCTCCAAGTTTGGCAATTCATCTGGGGACACTATTAAAACAAGTTTGTGATGTGTGTAATCATGTACTAATGAAACAGGTACCAGGATTTAGATGTGAAAATATTGATACGAAACTAAAGGAAATAAAAAGGTTTAAATTACTAATAGAAAGCCAGTGGAATAACGAAGTTTCTTCATTGGCCATAAAAGATATGGCGGAACAGAAATGGAATAGACCAGTTGCCCTACCATTTACACAGGATGTCATGAAATTTAGAGATTATGTTACCGGAATTGCTGAGAAAAATGTGGAAAGTTTAAAACTAGACCAGACGAACGAAAAAGCTTATAAAATATTAGTGGATGCCACTTTAATACTAACAATTTTATTCAACAAGAGGAGAATTGGAGATGTCCAGTACCTCAGTACTGCTTCATATTTAAAACCACAACCATATCGGGACCAAACTGAATATATTGAAAAATTGTCCGAATCGGAAAAAGTGCTGACAAGAACTTACAAAAGAGTAGTAGCAGGCGGTAAAGGTAGCAGACCCATTATCATTCTATTTCCTAAAAATTTGCAAGAATATATTAATCTTCTATTGGACATCAGATCAAAAACTAAAATAATACCCGAAGAAAATTTTTATTTATTTGCGCATCCGCATGTACGAAACGACTGGATTAGGGCAGATATTGTGATCAAGAAATTTGCAAAATCCTGCAATTTGGAACATCCAGAATTAATCTCATCGAATCGTTTACGGAAACAAGTTGCAACGTTGATGCAAATAATAAATCTGCCAAAAGAAGAATATACCTAATTTGCAAGATTCATGGGGCACACTGAAAAAACCCACCAGGATTATTATGAGTAAGTAACACGAAGTACTGTAATAGCAACAGCATTAGTTTGTTTGAATAGATTAGTGCTTAAACGTTGTTTTTTTAAAGACATTCTATGTATCCCAACATTATATCAAAATTTGTGATCCTATAATACTTTACCTTTTTATTAAAATTTGTAAACCAACATTGTAATTTTATTTGCTCTATATGTTTACAGAATAACCCAAGATGCCTATCAAACAGCAAAGGTGTCTAAATTACTGACTTTATTTGACAAGGGAATGGGTACAGAATATAAAGGAAAGGCACTAGAGGCTATTAATGTAGAACCTAACATGGACATATTAGAAGAGAATGAAGAAGACGAACCACCTACGACGGAAACTACAACATCAATTAAAGAAACGCCAAACATAGAAGAAGAAACCATGGATGAAAGGGCGAATTCACACATTCCACAGAACAACCAAAGAATTAAAAAAGATATCGCCGGCGGAAGAGTTCGTTGGACTCAAAAACAACGATCTGTTGTAAAATCCTATTTTAAAGAACACATTAAATCTAAGAGAGCTCCCAAAAAAGAAGAGTGTCTAAAGCTTATAGCTACAAATACCAATTTATTTAGCAATTTAGATTGGGTAAGAATAAAAACTTTGGTTTACAATAGTTACAGAGATAAAAATTAAAGTTAAAGCTTAATTACATATTATTATTACATATTGCATAATTGCTTAGTATTTTTTATTAATATTATTTTAATTTTTCAGTAGAAACCTATATGTTTAGTTTTACTTATCTGGTAGTATTATATTTTTGCTAGATAAGCTTTATAATACATTCATTTATTTTTTTAAATATTCCTTTTTTTCATGTATTCATAGTGTATAATCTCAACATTCATTAAAATTGTTTAAACATAATATTCAGTGTATTTTTTAAGAAAAAAAAACACAACTTTTGTGCCATTTAAAATAAGATAACTTAGCCAAGCTACTTGACAACGTCAAAAAGAGGTTAATTTCAACTAGACATATCAATGTTAATTTTGGAACTGCCAATTACAATTTGTATTTACCTACTTTACAACAGCAAAATTCATTTTGTCATTTCCAAAAATCAAAACCGCTGGAGATGAATTCGTACTAAGTATGAATGAAGATGTTTGTTAGTGTTTCATATGACTAAAATCATAAAAACTTAGAGCATTACTTAAAGCTAGCTTTCATTATTTTTTTAAATCTAAAATGGACAGCTACTATTGCTTGTAGTATTAAAACACTTTATATAAGGTTAAAAAATAAAAGGAAAGTTGTTTCTGATTAGATTAGACTTTTAAGAGATGTTGTATCGGACTTTTTCCACTGTCTCAAGTGTTTTACACACAACGTTTCGGGAGTTTGTGTTCTACTCCCGTCCTCAGGTGAATGAACTCCTGGCTAGTCCTGAGAAGGACTGATTTTTTGTACGTCTTTTCACGTACACTCGGTGCCTACCCCGGGGTTTGAACCCGGGACATCATTCAGAAAACATCTTAGACTTTTAACTTCAGCATCTTTCATTTGAGGCTTTAAAATATTCTTATAAATTCGGTCAACTCAGCGTTATCTATAAGTTATCAATTACTGTCGTAATTGTAACTATTTTTTTATGTTAGTTTCTTATTTATTAAAATTCGGCGTATAATCTTATTAAATATGCCAAAATTCTCAACATTGTATACATACTACCCAAGCATATCAGTGTCGACAGTAATGGTAATTTTATTATTGATCATTTAATCTAATTCTTTACACTCTTAGCGAAACGTAAGTGTCCTGCTTATGGATGCATTCTACTTTGCTGCATATAACTATAACATAAAAAGTGAAGGTTAATTCTAGTTATATTTGGAGGCACTCTAGTCAATAGAGTCACTGGCGTCAACACAGCAACGTTGCCGCACCACGGAGGCGAAACAGTTGAGCAAATGTGAACATAAAGAAGGAGGCATTGGCTACTATTGCCTGTCCGCTCTGTATAAGTGTATAAAAAAGCCACGCCATCTATATAAATTACCATAAACTTAATTGTATAACCGCAGATAGGGAAACGGCGAAATCGCCTCAAATAGAAATCGTTCAAATTTTGTGTGGGGGGTAAACTCAACGCGGGAATTCATTTTAGCAGGAAAAACGTCGTCGACTCCGATCGGAGGCGGAACGGAGTCCAACTCTTATGTACTGTATAGTGTTTGGAGGCGTATAAGTAATATGCGTACATGTATATATATATATATATATGTACGGAAAAGGCGAAGTTACTTAGTTTAGACAATATAAAAACTCCCCGAACAACAAATTCTTTTAAAATATGTTTATTGAACAATTAACACAAAACTAAAGCTACCTATCAACTGAACAGCTCAAAGGTATATTTATATCTAATCCCTTTTTCACACTGCCCCGTTCCTCCTAATAAAAGCATCTTCGCTGAAGTTCTTATATTTGCTATTAAAGCACATTTATGAGCAAACAAAATAAACTATGAACAATAATATGTGGAGCCCCCGATCGGATGGCTTGTAATTCTCAGAACTCCTTTAAAACAGATATAAATGTAGTAATAAGAATGACTCATATAAGCAACACATCTTCTAAAGTTATATAAAACAAAATTGAATGTAATATCGATTTCAACATCTTCATCTAATTGCAAATTAATGTTAAAGTGTACACGATGCAGAAAAGGTTCAAAACTGTAGTACGAATTATTTATTAATGATCTGCTATGCAGTAGAACTTTGCAGTAAGGTTTTGCGTGGCGTATAATAAACAATAATAATACAGATGTGAACAATTTAAAAACTCTTTTGTATTTCTATCCCTTGTAAACATTTCAGATTTTGCAAATGTTATGCCAGATTTGAAAACTAGCAAAATTCATTTTCAATGCATTAACGAAGGTTGGTAAATTGCAAAAAGCATTGTGTGTTGGAGCAATTGAGTGTTAGGTAGGGACCATTTCATTGCTCCACCTAAGGTGCCTTAATGTCAATTTGAGGTATTTGTTTTTTACCATGGTCGGACAAATCGTTGTCCCCTCTCACTCGAAAGCACGTTAGAGTGAGAGGGAACAACGAGCAGAGTACGGACAGATCGTTGTCGACTCTCATTCTAAATTATTTTAAAGTGAGAGGTGACAACGTTTTGTCTGTACCCTGTTGATATCAAATCACCCTAGCTTCGCCTAGCAGATGTTTTTTCATGCCCGCTTGTTTTAAAATTTATCACATGTCCATCATATCTATCTAAATATTTCTTTTCAGAACTTTCAGGTAATGACTGACGTGCTGTTCCTCAAAATTAAGTTTTGAATATTACCTGCAAAAGGTTCCATGCATTATCACGTTAAGCAAGTAAGGTGTTTTGTACAGTGATTCACAAATGTATTGTAAACTGATTAATTTAGGCTTCACACTTTTGATAGTAGTTTATAATCATCTACTATATACCGTATCAGGCTGCTTAGGTATAAATATCATTCTTCTCTAACAGCTTATTCTGTATGATACTTTAACTAACAAATATCACTTACATTTAGCAGAAGGAATGGTTCGCGGGAAAAATTGCCTTATTATGCAATTTAGCATGCCGCGTTTCCTTCGTTAGCCGGAAGATGGAGTCCTAACTGTAACGAAAGTACAGTGACTATATACAAGACAGTGTGGCCATACGATTGTTGGCGGCCATTTTCAGGCAAATTTGAGCGTAGAGATATACAGAAATAATCGAACGTTTTTGAGTGGTCATTATTTTGGCGCTAGTTATTTTAACTAGTTGATGTTAGCTACACTTGCACTGTTATGTTTGGACATTGACATTTTCCATTGGCGTTCGTTCGTGGTGCTTTAAGGTGTTGCAACCGGTTTCAGTTATGGTAGTTTACAATACAGCTAAACGCCGTCTTTCTGTTCCCTGTCTCCAAACCTTCCTGTCTGCGAACCTCCCTGTCCTGTGCTTGGTCTTCTTCCAGGTTTCTCTCCATGGCTCTCCAAATACCCCTTGCGTGGTCTCCCTCTTTTTTTCTTACCTGGCGGCGACCATTTAAAGATCTTCATAGGCCACGTCATCTCCTCCATTCTCATCAGATGACCAAACCAGTTTAACGCCTTCCGTTCAATTCTGTCCACAACTGGATCTGGTGCCTCCATTCTGCGTCTTATTTCCTTGTTCGTCACTCTATTTCATCTCGATACCTTTGCGATTTTTCGTCCATTTGAACTGTGTTTAGTCTTCGTTTCATTTCCGCTGTTACAGTCCATACCTCACTACCATAACATAGCACCGATTCTTTTTTTTTGTTAGAGATAGTATTGTCCCATCAAATTGATTTCAAACATCCCACTATCTTCTTACTTTGTACTATTCGAGTTCTGATCTCTTCTGTTCCCAAACGTTTTTCATCGATTGTATTGTAGCACCGAAGTATTTAAACCTTTCTACTTGTCTTACTGCGGCATCTTCATTTATTATTTATTATTATTGTGCTTCCGAGTTGTCTACTAAATACTCCTTTTTCTCTTATGCTAAGGCTCCATTCATCGCAGCACCGATGTAATCTCTTTATCATATATTTCAAGTCGAACGCATCTTGTGCTATTAGAACAACAATAGCACAATTCTAAATTGTCACATTTAAATACTGTGCAGAATATTAGTTTTTCAGGGCTAAACATCATGAAATTTCACCCGCTTGCGACGCTAATGAATTATTTGACATTGACAATTTACAATTGTCAGATTTGAAAGGTTTTATTTTCTTCCATAACCAAATGAACAGGTTCTACCAACCTCTTTGAGAACAACTTAGAAGTAACTAAATATTTTGCCTGTTAATGGCGGATATTCGCGTCGACCAATAGCGGCGAAGACATCCCTATGGCCACACTGTCTTGTATAAAGCCACTGTAAACGAAAGTACAGTGACTTTATATGACACAGTGGCGACAATAGAGTGTGACTTTTTTATAGGTCGCTTGAATCGACATCCATTAAGAGGCAAAATTTGTTGATGCTTTTGTTTGTTTATACCAAATAGAGGTTAGCAGTTTGTGTCAAAACTGACGCAAAACCTAACCTGATAACCTCTAATTTGACATAGACATACAGTGCCACCAACATATTATTTATACGTTGTGTAACCATGACCATTCAAAAACGTTCAATTTACTAAAGTTAGTAGGCCATTGGCCGCCATTTCGTGGCAAATTATGCCTATTGTCGCCACTGACTCTATCATGGCACTGTAAACGAAAGCTGTTGCCTTATAAATTACAATCTAGGCGGGGCGGAGGCAAATTGCTAAATTTGTATCAGAATTGCGCGCCGACCCCCGACCTCTTGTTTCGCCCTCATTTTCTCCACAATTTACGCAATTTCCTACATACGTCGCTCTCATTACAGCAGCAAAAAAGAGTCGCTGAATTTCAGGCTAAAAGGCTTTTCATGTATCGGTTTTATGCCAGATAATATTTTTAAGCACCATGATATCTCATTGAGCGCAACTTCTCTACAAACATGTTTTTGTATGGGGTCCATTTATTTCAGCTTTGTACTTCATGCACACGCACACAAACGACTGTTCCGTGCCCCCAACTTCTGAAGTTGTTCGGAAACGGAGAGAAGCAATCGTAGGGGCAATTAACTGAAAAATTGCGGTGCGTTTTACTTGACTGGCAGTGAATCGCCTGGATTTGGTTCACAGATGTGTCGGAATTCGAATAGCGATGGATATGGCATTGATAGCTATTTGGAAGTCTCGTATAAAAGGGTAATCCCTCTGAAGTTGCATGGCAAGAGCTTTAAGGAATCCATTGAATATAGTATCCTTTCTCTAAGTTGAAGTGATATAGATATTTACGCAGATTCTGAATGCTACGCATTTTGCAAAAGCTTGTAGATTGAAGGACTTTTTTGAAGAATGTAAACAAACCCCTGAATTATAAGGTAAAAATTTAACGCTTATTATACATACATCGATTCCGTTTGAACGTGTTTTTTTATATTACATTTTATTTTCGGTATATAGTAATTGAAATTGCTGAAATAAAACCTAAGAAATAGTTAATATGAAAGGCTGCCTCTCAATCATCCGGGTAGCATTATTACCAATAGAACAAATATTGGAAACTGTATACCTTTATTTACTCTTGGAAGTTGCATTCATATAGTATTTAGCCTGCCTTATACGTAGTTCTATTTACATTCATATTTCGAAAGTTTATGTCAGGCAGAGCTAAGTCGGCTCGAACTTCCAAAGGTTTTGTATTTTGAGCAAACACAAATATCGTGATGTTTGCAGCTGCGATACGGATCGCATTCTGTCGACACATTTTTCACTGACGTCTTTGGGTCATAAGGATTTTTTTATATTGTCTTCGCCCAAGGACTGTCAGAAATTCCAGCACGTAGGAGCGTTGTTTGCGACAGAATCCGTGCTGCCTTTGTGTTTACTACGCAGTGCTCTTTTACCTTTCCAGGTAATCAATTACGCTTGTCAGGAACTGCGACTTTCTGTGATGTCGTACCCGTACAGGACCTTTATAGTCCTTCCTAACGAGTTTTGTGTATTTCAAAATTGTAGGAATCGCTGTCCCGGCTCTGCAAGACATTTCACTTAACCGGACGAATTATGTCCATTGCGATGAAAATGGATGATTTCGTTATTTATTTTCATTTTATTATTATTTAACTAATGCTAATATAGTAGCAACAACAAAACTTTAGGAACTGACATATTTACACGGAACTACTTAATATACAAGAGAGATGCTGCACAATAAATTATATGAACCCTTAGTGGCCGCATGGAAGGAAATGAACATAATGAAAATGTGGCCAGGGGCCATAATAGGCTAACAAGGATGACACTGAAATAATAGTTGATATGGTATGAGTGAAACAAAATACATCCAGAAAACGAAGTAAAGAAAGGTTGTCAGGACATTTTTAAATCGTACGATTATGCGACCTCTTGGAGTATTTTCGATTCAAAGATTTGTTTGTATATAAGTTTTTTCGGTCATATTTTCACGTTTAATATTTCATCAAATTGTGTTTAAAATCCTAAAGATTTGGCACGCAGCCTTCCCTTTTTTAGAAGTTTCGGCTTGCACCTGGGTTGCCATCGCTTCTGTAGCCAATACGAGGTTGGCATTAAGCGCGTTTGCTTGATCAAATTTGAAACGCAGTCCATAACAGCAAGGGAGAGATTTTTATAAATAATTTCGTTCTATCTCATTGTTTCCGTATTCAAGCTGGATCGCCCGACGGGGCGGGCGAGACCGTTTGTTGTTGTCTGCTTTGTGATTCGCTGCAGGTGGTAAGGCCAATTAGCGTGTCTGGCGGGAGCAGCGTTGGCTTGAGTTAGTTAGGAGCCAGCTTCGATCTTGGACGTTGTTGTTTGTGCAGTTACTGCAAGCAGGATTTCGAGAGCAGCTCCGCCACCTCACATGGCCTTTGGGGTCGTGGAAGACGGCGCTGCCTTTGTGCCGAAGTGAATGTGCTGTTGCAGCGTAGTTTGGTTTTGCTTTTGGAGAGTGCTTTCGTGCCGTTGGACGAGTAGTTGTCTGGTGACCTTTTTTATTCTTGTGTCGACCGACGCCCTGTATTCTCGTGTGCCAGGCAGGCGTCATATCCGTTGGGCGTGGGCGTGCAAATGGTCACCATATGGTTTCTTGTGAGGGAGTGGGCGTCATCATCCAGTACCGCTGCAGCGTTGCGGCTTTCCTTGCACTGTAGGCGAGCCCCGACAATAACGACATCGCCAGGCTAAGCTGCAAATGTACCAGGTAGTGTATGTGTAGTTTGTAAATATCAATTAACTTATCTCTTTGCTAGTAATTCATGTGCGTACTTGCCAAACACCGGCGACCCATTTGGGCCGTTTGTAGATACCAATTAACTTATTTGTTTGCTAATAATTAATGTGCATCTTTGCCAAACACCGGCCACCCCTTTGGGCCGTTTGTAAATACCAATTGTATCTTTGTACGAGTAAATAATGCGCATATTTGCTATACAATATTTAGTGCATCTTTGTGAGAGACGCCAGTCACCCGCCTGAGGGGCTGTATGCTAACTCTCATTATCCCGCCTGTAGTTTAGACGATTAGAGGTAAAGCGTCCCCAGCTGGGCCCCTTTATTATGTTGTGTTTTCATTGTGCACGCTGACAACGTCGGCGATGTTGTATTTATTTGACCATGTGCTTGGACCAATAGATCGGTTTACGTTGCCTTATGATTTTCCCACGTACTTATGCATGTTTATTTTCAGTTTACATTATACACTGCGTCAGATTTATGTACGGTGAAGCCTGAGAGGAGTTCTTAAGCGTCGCAGGTGAGTCAGTGCGCTCGTCGCCGCAGTGTTGGAAGTCGTGAGGCTGTGCACAAATATTCTATTCCCGTTTAGCTTTGAATTTCGCCAAAGTGTAAAGTTGGAAGGTAGGCTCATTGATTTCCCTGTTTCATAGTGGTTCTATTTTAACATTTTCGTTCTTATTGATGAAACTGGGTAGCGCTCAATTAATTTTGTCACTGTTTATCGTCCTTTAGGCCGTTGTCTGTAATTAATCTTATGTAGGACCACCCCTCGCTCCACTGTAGTTCAGCCGGCATATCTTGTTACGGGTAGGGCAGCGCCCCTAGGTGAGCCACTGTCCCGATTTTGAGAAATATCGTCCGCGCTGGCCGTCTAGCTTTTACGTGACGTTTGTATGAGCCGACGCGGTGTCGTAAAAGTGGTTTTAGACCGTAACAAGGTAGAGGAAAAGGTTTTTCTTGAAAATAAAAGCAAAGAGATTTGGCTTGATATAGGTAAAGATGGAAAACTAGGTAACCGACCCCAGTGGAAAATAGAGTCAGGGAAAACGAGGAAAGGAAAATTGGTCCTCTTGGTTAGTGCTAACAATTAAATCCCATACAAAACCTGCTGCAAAATTTGAAAGAAGAAAAGTCGGACTGATTTTAAGACCAGTAAGGAATAGAAAGAAGTGGCGAAATTTCTTAAACAGGGTAAGACCAATCCTGGGTTTAGAACCAACGACGATGACGATGACGACGACAATGATAACGGTCGGTAGCAAATATTTGTTATTAGTACAGTGTTAAAAGGTATAGGGACGTCATAGTAGAATTTTACATTTGTATCGCAGTGATTAGGTAGTGACTTCGAAGAAAAATCTTGGAAAGCAAAATAAAAGAAAATGGAAAGAGGAACCATAGAAAGACTTACAGCAGCTGAATATCATGAGCTAGATAGAAGAAGCCGTAAACAAAAAAGAATTCCAAAGAAACTATGAGCCTGCGAGGCTTGTAATATTATTCTATAAAACTGTTATCTCTGTATATTTTAAAATAGTTTTTCCCTTAAAAATTCGATACAAGAACATATTATAGAAAAAAAGATCATTTAAAGAAATGTATCACAAAGATATATTAATAACATTTAAAATTTTGAATTTAGTAGCTACTAAAGGTCGTCTTTTAATGTGTCGAATTAGATTATCTAACCAACAATTTACGAGCAATTTCTTGTATATTATCTTTTCATGTAAAGTAGACCAATATTTTTAGATAATATGGAAACGCTTTATGAAATTAATTTTGAAAGTACTATACGAGGTATCAAATGAGTTCCCCATGTATTTTGTAGTAGACAAATGATAAAGCGAAGAAATTCAATTACATACTATTTTAGTAATCCCACTCATTTGTTTAGGACCTCTTTTAAATCATAGCAAGAGGAGGATTGACTAATAAGTAAGAATAATTTTGCAGAGAACTTAGAAATAAATGAATGAAAACAGTAGTAATCACAAAAACGAAGAAAAATGAACGAGGTATCAGGAGAGGTTGCGTAATTAAGTGATCAGAAATGGAAGGATAAATTAGTGAGCTATACACATGCAATGAGGGAATCATGTCGGTCAGATTTAAAAAATAATTAGGCTATCTTACAATTGTGGACTTAAATACAATATGGGCACTAACAACTACAAAAATTAAAATGGAACAACAAACACCACTTGGTTACAGCGGGAGACATGAGTTCAAGAATAAAGGACATTATCATCCCTCAAATCGCAGGTATTTTAGGCGACCGTCGAATAAACATTTTGAACAAATTACAGATAGCATCATAATTAACAAAAAGGTCGTAAGCACCTGCATATATACAGAAACGATGTATCCACCACAACCGAATAACATTAAATATCAAAATGCTAGTCAGATGGAAAAACTAAACCAGTTAACGAACATTGTAAAGAAGGGTTTGAAGTAGGTATTTTTCAAGATAAAAGGTTTGAAGCATACATTTTATAAGTTGCTATAGAAGAAGGATTTATTAAAAATACAAAAATATTGAAGAATGTATTAAAAATCCGAGGTAAAAAAAGAAAGATAAAGAACAGAAAAGAAGGCTTGAAATATTGGAACGACGGGATACAAAAGCCATAGAAGAAAAAGAACATGTATACTTAAGGAATGCAGAACTCAAGTAAGAGGTGACACATATAAGCAACACCGAAACATTGCGAAAAAACACATAACCTTCCATTGGTGAAATTTAGTAACAATGTGGAAAAAGATCAACGTAGATAGCTTATAAAATTCTGAAACATCTTAATAGAATTGACAAAAACATTTCCTCCATCAACGTCGTAAGAGAAGAAAATTGGATAGTCTATTTCAAGCAGCTGTGGTGCACAAAAGAGCTGTATACTGAAACAGAACATCAGCAAATAACTGAAATAGACGAAATTGGTTTGGAAACACTACATACTGTCATACATACCAAAAAACAGAAAGGCAACAGGTTTACATGATATCTATAATGAACTTCTATAATATGAAGGCTTCATACTAGAAACTAAGGTACTACACCTTTTAAACAATGCTAGAAAAAAATGCATCAGTATTGGAAAATCGCCATAGTTAAGAACTTGAGTAAGAAAGGGGTGCTTATAAAACATTTATGATGCATTACAGGCCCAAGAATAGTATTTCTTGCAGGTCAATAACTGAAAACACTTTTACTATAAAAGGAATAATACTTGCACCAAGAGGAGAATTCTTTCTTCAAACACATCTGGCTTTTATAGATCCGAAGAAAAAATTTGATAGCTTAAACAAGAAAGTTGTCGCACCTTAGAAAAACTAATAGAGAAATATAAAATGGCACAAAAATAATCATTGAGCAGCATAGAACAAAGGTGTAGACTAGTACCCACACATTTTAATATTTCTAAAGATTATAGAGTTAGACACAGGATATCCTAAATCAGTTTCAGGTCTGGGTATAAACAAGGTGTTATGGAAATCCACGTACTAATTGTAACTGGTGATAGAGCTCACCAAACTGAACAACTTTTCTAGGTATCGTTTTTAATTTATTCGTATATTTTTTCAATCATTTATCTCCCCTCAATTTGACCAGCGGCTCGGTAAGGAAATATAAATTAAAGGTGAACGACGTAAGTATACTAAAACTGCAAAACTCTTGTAAAAAGATATATTTTTTTAGTTTTGTGCCATTACGATAAATTATTATTCCATAGGCGGTATACATTTTTCGAGTAAAACTCTTTTGAATTTTGGGGGTGTTTTCGATTTTTTTAAAATAAATAAGTTATTCAGCTTTATGTGGTCTCTATGTGGTAAAAATGTAATACATGAACTTCCATAATATACCCTGTATACCCTGTATAAGCTACAATACCTGCACAAGCTGCATGGTGTTGCAGGCTATATAATACTACTTGCATACATGAAAAACGACTTGTAACTAGCAACCCACTCACTGTATAAATAGTGTTCTAACTTCGACCTTGAAATCTCATCAGACAAAATCAAAATAATAGCATTCAGAAGGAATGAAGCCGTAAAGAGCAAGATTATGATCAAAAATAAAATACTGGCACAATTCGCGTATTTCTAGTAGTGAAGGCTCTCATATAATTACAATAAAGACATCAATAAGAAAATGAATCAATTTCAATACATATGTGGCACAATGCGACAGAGACGCCAATTAAGTTTTGCAAAACAATATAGATCCCTACCTTCCTCTACAGTAGTGAAAACTAGCTTCAGAAATGCGCTCACTATGATGAGTTTAATGGAATAACTTTGAAAATGAAGAAATAATGCGATAAGAGAACATCAACAACTATTCTCAGTTATCGACAAAATAACAGAATATCAAAGACGTTGGACATCACATCGTATAGAGATCTTCTATTCAGCAATACCCAAAATTGATACTAAACTACTCACCACGAACATGAAGGTTCGAACGTCCTAGGAAGGAATGAAGGTACCTCGAGGTATGAAGCTAAAATGGCACTTATGCCTAAACCCTTAAACCATGAAAACAAAGCGACGACGACAAGCAGGCGAGTAATTAGTTTCAACTAATTGAAAAGACAGGGAAAAAATCGCATACATTTGTAACTTTCTGTATTTATTACATTTCACACAAATGTCATTCTCCTGCTACAAAAACTATACATCACTTAAAACCAAGCAAGTACAAAGACAGAATTCTCTTCCTTGCACATCCTTACCGGCCAAAGTTTACGTCTAGTTGTTTAGGTAGTTTTTGAATTTACCGCGCCGCGTTTTCTCTCGACAATGCATTACAGGTAGCCAAAGGTTCCACCTGTTATAGTTAATTTCACGCCTTTCACTTTCCGATTCGCTAATGCTTAAGACGCGCTGAGTAGTCGCTTTTATTTGCATGGTTTTTGCGTGCCTTCTGCAAATATGATTTTCTTGCACTCACAAGTATGCGCTTTTGGTTTGAAGCCGCCATTTCTTCTATGAGTTAATTCTATCTATGGGATAAGTTACATGGTTGTTGCTGAATCATACCTGATCTCTAATATTTAGCCGTTTCTTCTAAGCATCGACGTAGCTTCTTCTTGGCCGTAATGTGGTAAGACAACTGACTTCTCGTGCGATTGCGTTGTACTTCTACTTTATCTGGGCCATTCGTGGCATGATGGACACCTATCAGTATGTTTGCTGTTTTTTTTTCACGTGTCATCGCACCACTCTGAACCTGTGATTAAGAGTTTCGAGGTCCGACTTTATTGCTATTTGCGGAAAGTTCCGTTTCGCAGCTGTTTCGCATCGAACCACTGCGGATGCTTTATACCATCATTTACCCAAGGTAGTTTAGTCTTTTATCCTTCAAGTCAAGCAACTAGTTGTAAATAACATCAAATTTTGCCTTCCCATCGTAGTAAGAGGGCCTCCCTGGATATTGGCGATTTATGTAACTTTACCGAATCATTTTACCATGTAGTATTGCTCTCGACAGGTGCTGCTCAAGCCCCGTTGGGTTTTTCTTAGTCTGTTGAAATGTTATTTACCGTTATTTATGACTTTTTTCCATTTCATTTCGTACTTGTATTTACAATTGTTTGTTACAGACGTGCACTGTTTTACCAGCCGATTTTTTCTGGTTTATAGTTAATATTTTTATATAAGTGCACTCAATTATGTTAATATTTTCGGTTTTTAAACTGCATGTATTGGGTAATGTGTATATTTCCTGCAACAACTACTACTGGTTATTTTTTCCATAAAATGTAAGTGATGCAAACCTTTTATGTCCTGGGCGTTAACCGAGTTTGTTCCAGATTATGCAGCTATGCAGATATGCTCATGTAGTCAGAATAATCTGAAATTAATTTGAAATTTTTGTATCAACGGTTTCGTCTATTGCAATTTTCACTAGTCTGCCAAATGTGTTCTTATTAGATGTTGTTATTTTCCGTTTCTAAAATTAATCTTCTCTGAAGGAACAAACTAAAGGTTTTTTTTTCACTTTAATACTTTATTTAACTTTGGGTTAGGTCAGCGACCAGTGGCTCCACTAACTTCACTTTACTTTTTGCAGTATTATATAATGTATGTGCGAAACCATAATAATAACAGAATTACGTTGAAATCGATGATAATTAAAGTGAGAAAACTTCACAAGCGAACTACTCAAGTAATTTAGGCTAAGTGGGTATAACAATTAACTGCATTAAACTGACTGGGGCTGCCCCGTGTCCTTAAAGTTGCTACTGACGTATTTGCAAGTTATGCAAACCCTTTTCATAGTTACCATAATCAAACTATGTTTAAAATAAATGTTAATGTTAGTAGATGAAATAAATTTGTATGGAGTGCTGCCATATTCAAGTAAATAATTAGTTATTATACTAAACGAATCCAAGAAACTAAATTTCATGACCAGCCATGTCGTTGAAACGGTTCACGTAGCTAGCAAAAACGAAAGCGCGAATGCCCAATTTATTGCTCTGTTAAAATTTAAACTGAATTGGCGTAGCTTGGCTCCACGTACTCCAAAAACAATAAAATTATCATCGCACGTGTGGCTGTTCGTTCGACTACTGCTACGTCAAATTTTGCTCGGACTGGGAAAGCACAATTCGGGGCCCTCTCATACTATGAAATCTATTTAAAGTAGGCTTTACCACAGCTTTTCTTCTTTCCTCAATGCTTCCATACGTTAAACTTGTAAATTGAGTTCCGAACAAATGTATCGACTATCCACCGAGGCGAATAGGTTCTATTGCGTGTTCATTTAAACTGACGTAGTTCTGGGTGTGCACATGACGTTGAACTTGAATTTCTAAAAGTAAACGCTAGAGCAATTGCAACGCCATTATTTCTTAGGAATTCGAGTATCTATATGAGCGTTTCAGTAATGTTATTCACAGTGAATTCATCGACTACTTAGACTTAATGAAACAAACATGACTGAAAATTATTTCGCATTTCGTAAAAATAAGGTAACTGATGTGATGTAGACTTATGCTCATAGAAATGGAATACACTTACCGTTGGACTGATTTTTGTAATACTTTATTTTGTAATACCGGTTGGTTTGAAACATCGATAAAGTGAAATTGTTTGTTGTATTAATTTATTTAATAAGGCGAATAATACCTACGACTTTTCACATCAGTGCAACATTCCATTTTTATGAGCACAAGTGTACATAAAAATGAACTTGATGATGGTCTTAGATAAATGGAAGCGTCGAAACAAGTTTTGATCATCATATACAATTATAGCTTGTCCATGCGTATACTTGATAATGTTTGATGATATTCTATCTTGACCTGTCATCTTACCAAGCTTCATTTTCACGAACTCCGTAAAACGTTAATTACATTTGTCCGCTGTGTCTGTGAGTTTACTTTGGATTTTTAAAAAAATTGACTTTTTACTGTATCTTTATCTTTTAATTATTTCTTTACCTTGGTTTAGCACTCGCCGTTGTTCATTTTTAATGCTGTTTATTAACACACACTTTTTCTGATGCTGTTATCATAAAGAATCTCCGTCGGCTAATCTCTCAAAACCAATACACAATGTGACTACTTGGATACAATTGCCGACCGACTATCTAGGTTCGGAGACGAATGTACAATTTTTTAAAAGCTCAAAAAGGGCGCCAACGGATTTTTATCAGATAACGGCAAGTGTCTCCAGGCATTCAAACGAGAATACGTAAACTCAGGTAGCACAATAAATCTAAAAGAGAAGCTCAACTCAAATATAGCTCACAGTAACAAGCAAAGCCAGAATGCAAATATCGCAGGATAATTCAAATAATATAATCACAGCAAGAATCACAACATTTTAACATCATTCGAATCATAAGTTTCCACAAATTAATTGCTATGATAAATAATTCACAATTACGAAAATGAGGTATCTCAGGTAAAGATTACAGTACTTACAGTTCACAAACTTCGCAATAATATAAATTACACACATTAAAATAAGCGACAAGCAAACAATAAGGTTAGTCGTATGTGACTTCACAGGTTCACGTCCCTGGCCCAGGCTCTCAATGACTTGTGATACAATTTCTTGTGGCAATACAACCCAAAATCGCCTGAAGCATCCCCACATAGAGGGTATGACCCGAACTGTAAGTAATGCCTAGATCGGCCCTCCAGCACTGGCTGCTATAAGGAAGGAAAAGGTCCACGATAGCATACAAGAAATACAAAGCATTACGAAGCGAACTTTCTACGTAACCTGGACAAAATTCCAGGCATGTGCGAAACACTCGGTAGCGAACTCCGCCAAATGACGTGGGATTGAACTTCCTTCATGATGAAATTATGGGACTTGAAACCGCTCCAAACAGCGTAGGCAAACTTCACACAACCTAAAATTAACGGCAGCGCAAGAATCCTCAGCATTTTCAATACTGCTAAACCGACTTCATATTGTTTCGCCGATCGAAGTGGAAAAGGAAGCGCTCCGAACAATCGCGAGGTATATCAAACTTTCACAGAAAGGCCAAGGAAGTACGCGTGGCTCTAGCGCGCGAAATACAAACTCAGCATCAAAGACATCCGAACCGAAAAGATGGGTAACAATCTCGAAATCAAAAGGAGGCGCAATTGAACCGTAACAATGCATCTGCTTGATTACTTCGTAGAATATGTATCGTTCATGGCGTTTGTAAAATGTATTAATGCATCTTTCTTTGTTATCTTTATTTTATCTTTAACAACTGCTCTGATATTTTGATATTCGTCATAGTTCTCGCATTTTTTTAAGGAGGGTATTTTTCCCAAATTTAATTTTTTTGTTTACTATTTCCTTAATTTCTCGTGTTTAATCCTAGACTATGAGGAAAATAAAAATTTTCCGGAAGAGGAAGCACTTGTACCAAAAGAATAAGTCGTAAAAGCAATATCATCTGAAAGCAAACCAGGCACTCGGAGCAGATCAGTCACCGGTAAAAGTATTTAAAGTAGTGGAAGACGCATGAGAGAAAATAATGGTAGAATTGTGTCTAAGTATCTGAAAGAAGACAATGGCCGAGCAACTGGATCAAATCACTATTTATATCAATCCACAAAAAGGCTACTCAAAAAATGTGAAAATCAAAGGATCATCTTTCTGGTATCTCATGCCAGTAAAATGTTACTAAGAATAATAGATAAGCGATGATAATAGTAATTTATTATACAAGACGATAAAGTTAAATTTTATTCACGAGTGAATCGTTTAACGTCGAGACGAAGTCGAGACGTTAATGATTCAAGAGTGGATAGAAATAACTGTATCGTCGTGTATAATACAATATTTTTTTCTATAGCAAGAACTTTAACAATTTCAGAAGAAAATAATGACATTTCAAAATGTCAGTAGCTAGATTGGGTTGCTACGATAATACGAAGCTGTCATATTTAATTTAAACAAAAGTTAGAAAATTAAATTACTTTATCTATCCTTGATGTTAAAGTGCTACTTTATCTACCCTTGCTGTTAAAGTAAAACTTAACCTTTTGTTTTGAGTTCATAAAAGCACACTTTAACATGTGCTATAGAAAAAAAATATATTCATTCACAAATACTGCCGAGCAAGCGAGATTTGTAGAAGTATGGCGGCACCAGGGACCAAATTTTTAACATCAGATAACTAATAGGGAAATTACAAGAACATACTTTATTCACTACAAGAAAGCATTTGGCTGTATTCAGTGGTGGTCCTTAAAGAAATGGGAGTAAAAAGTCATTTAATATTGCTAATACGGAATTTATATTAAGCAAATGATGGAGTAGTTATGTTGGATAATAGAACATCACATTCATTTTCTGGACACAAGGAAGTACAGTGCGACTCCTGCCGCCAAGACTATTCAGTGCATATGGTGAAAATATAATGAGAATAGAATTGGATGATTTTGGTGGAGCAGTATCGATTCAAGAGGAGAAGCTCACCAATCTAAGGCACGCAGATGATACAACTCTACTGGCAAAAGACGAAGATGAACTTAGAAATGTTGGAGTGAATCATAAGAAAAAGCAGAAACTGTGGTTTACAAAATAAATCTGAGTAAATCCAAACTTATGGCACTAGACAGAGAAACATTTGGCGACGAGGAAACCTGCTGGGATAACTTGAGATCGATGCATTCAATATGTAGTGTTGATAAAGAATGGATAGACTATCTACGATCTGTCGCCGACAAATTCTAAAGTACTTTGGCCAAATAGTTAGACGAGATGGACAATCTCGAAAAATTAATAATTCAAAGAAAGGTAAAAGGTGTAGACCAAGAGAAAGATCGCCAACCAGATGGGTTGACCAAGTAAACATCACAACAAGCAGAGATGCTAAAGACGAATAAAGAAGTAAAGTTAAAAGATATGAAAAGATGATCAAAGAGGCCAACAAGTAGTATTCCCTCCCTATATCAATATTCGGCTTTATTATCACATCTATTAGTGGTCTTCGTAGTCACTTTTTATATTAAAAAAAAAATACCTGATTGATTTTATATCGCTGCTATGGTCCTCTGTTGTGTATTTGTACATATGTGTCGCTGTGCCTAAATTGAGAGTTGGTTAATACTACGTAGTTTATTGGGCACATTTCTAAAATCCCTTTTGCGTGTGTGTTCCTTGATGACCATATTATTCGTCTTTTTTCTTCCATTGAAGTTATTCATTATTATAATTTAATTTGACGCACTGTCTACCTTTTCATATAGCTTTTATCTAGGCCATCGTCTACGGAAGCACAGTATGTAACTATTATTGTGACTGGCTGTTTCTTCAACATGGATTTGGGTAAGCTGAGTTAAATAGTCTTATTTTGGTACAAGAATCTTAAGAATAAGTTAGGTCGGTTAGAAAAGTTGACGCCACTGCTGTATATGGTGGCAGGGGATTGCTTGCGCAAAGAGCACGATTCCGAAGCCAAGTACCTACCAATAAGAGAAATGGGTGTGGTTAGAAGCAGCTCGTTGTATACAATGTGAGGTTATACAGGTACTGCGGCAATTTCGGCACCTTAGCTTGATTTAGGGCCGGTTCTACAATCGAAGGATAAAGTTATCCCGGGAATAAATACCCTAGAAACGTATGTTGTAACAAAGAAAACTATGACAATTATACTTCGGATAGCTTATTCTAAGTATATACTTGTATTGTAGAATCGGCCCTTAGAAGCCCTTCAGGCATAACCTTATTTTGAAGTTCTGTTCTCATCTTGTTGGGGTATCGGAAAACTGTTTCATGTTTGCAGAGTTTCTCTATATCAACGCCTTCTTCTGATCGATGCCATCTTCCTATGAATACCTTGCACCCTTTTAAGTTATTTTTCCGGATATTTGGTCCGAGCCTGGAGTTCCACCGAAGCCTTGGCAGACAACCTGTCCAGAATTTAGACGGCCACTGGGTGTGTGAATATGGCCCTCTGAAATCGGTGGCTGATTTGTTATCAGGCTATTAAGACGAATTTAGGTAGATTACGGCTGATTTATTGCGGGTCCCAGCATTTGCAGTTGTGCCCGAACATGTATTTAATTAAGTGTAGTGCTTAATGTAGCTTTATTAGGTTTCATATTGGTTAATTTATTGTGAAGCAAAATTCAGTTTAGTTTTTTTTTTAGGGGAAATATGAGGCAGCAAATCTACCGATGCCGAGAAAGGTTTTCGTGATGAAATCCTCCATTACGTCACAGGCCCAAGACAATAAGAACAATTTGTCACCGTATCAACCATTTTTCTGATTGTCGTGAGCGAGTACTTTCTTCTGTTAGTTCAAAATCCACCTCTTACGCTAAGCTACTGGCCACCCTTTAAGGTTTTTGGGCATCGTAAAGGGGAGTTTCAATGTAATAAACGCCCAGTATATACTACGCTAGGTTTGGAAGCGTTATTGTTCCTCACTTGTAAACATCAATTTATCAAGTCACTGTATTAATCAATAAAGTTTATTTTAACAAGTTACTAACTTGTAAAATCTTTACAAGTTAACTGTCAGTTTTACAAACGTGCTCATAGGTAAATGATAGAGTGCAAAGACAGAGTTTCTTCCTTAGTATGTGTCATATTGATGAATTTAGCTGCGTGTCAGTTTGAAACTTTGAATAAATGGTAAATTTATAACCCTCTTACCAAGCTAGTGATGTTATAGTACTTAACATTACTAGCTTGTTAAGAGAGTTTTTACTGGCGAATAGAAGGATATGACTGGCTCGCCTGCGGCTCGCCAGTCAGTTTCTTGAGCTAGTAAAACCTGTTACCTTGCGTGTTTTGTTGAATATTTTATTTGATCCTCACTTGTAAATAACTAGAAATTTACCATTTATTCAAAATGTCAAACTGACAAGCAACTAAATTCATCAATATGACACATACTAGGGAAGACAACTCTAGCTTTGCAAGCTATCATTTAAAGATCACGTAAAGATTTTACAAGTTAGTAACTTGTTAAAATAAACTTTCTTAATTAATACAGTGATTTGATAAATTGATGTTTACACGTGAGGAACAAATAAAATACTATTTCTGTGTTCTAGTAAGATTTACATAACTCTACTTAGTTATTATCCTGACAACTACTTGAATTAAGGGTTTAGTTATATTAATTTTGAACATTCTCACATAAGAAAATCAATCAAATCTGTATATGTGGTTGAAAATCATGTTAAAAGTTCATACAACAAAATACTTGAAAGTGAGGTGTATTTAAAGAAGGCTACGAAGACGCCATGATTTGGTTTCGTTAAAGGACGTCGTAAACAAAGGCAAATTCTACCTGTTGCTACCCCTCTTAACTAGCCTAACTATCCTCCTTTGCACAAACGTAATTGTCTACGGCATTTATACACTTCTCGTTCTTTCCTTTACGTTTAAAAGATGTCTTTGTATTTAGAACGCCTAACCTAATTCTTTTTCTATTCGTCAAGGATTTTGTAGCAGTGATGACCTACACGAAAACACGTATCATCAGCTGCGGCGTCCAATCTACAACATTTTTAAAATATCCCCAGTGAGCTCTTGAGGTTCGAGAGCTTTGATGTACCAAATGTTTATTAACCACCGTTGACATGGCTATCGTAAGTTCCCGCTACATATATTTTGAAAAATTGCTGATGCAAGCTCGACATCTTCGTGTGCCCGAACTATGTTCTAGTTGAAGGTTTATAAGCTATCGTATTACTTACAGTTAACGGATGACAGGGTTCAATGCATTAAGCGTTTATTTACTGGAACGACCTTATAAGGCCCTTCAGGGGAAACTGTCACCTCAGTTTGTGGATTGGCGATCATGTGTAACGTCTTTGGCTACATTCAGAGGTCAAACAACCCACCTTATTCGCAATTAAAACTGAAGTTTAGAATATATTCTGTTTTATCTTATGTTACAACTTGGCCTAGCTTAGTTACTTTTTAATTCCAAAAACACCAAGTAGAAGAACTTTAGGGTCATAAACTAACCCTTTTAGAAAAAAAAACATTGAGTTGATTATAGATTTGTAGCTTGTAACCTCTTAAATAAGAGCTTTTATAAAGGAATTTTGCTAATTTCTAATTATGTAATGAGCGTAAGAGAAGCGTAGGTTAAATTCAGTAGATTCAAATGAGACATGCTTCAACTACAAAGGAAATGCTGCAAGATACAAAATATGTATCCGATCATGCAATTATTGAGTGTCTGCTTGGCATCTAAAGGAGCCGAATAAAAATTTGTAATTAAGAATTCGCTCATCTAGCAAAATTTAATTGCTTTCCTCTTTTCTACACTCGACACCGCGAAGGCTCCGGTGCTTTGAAAGAAGCTCTTGACCCAACACTCGTGCAAGACCAGCACTAAATGAGAGGAAAATTAAGCAGATAATTTCAGAACTTCTCCCGAAGTGCCACTTCACGATTTGCTTCAAAGCGTTGGAGGCATTCTTTTCAAATGCGAATTCTTGCGAAAACCTTATACGTTCTCTGTTTCTATGGAAGCGCTTACAGTTGAATTATTTTTTAAAATGTATAATTTGTGCAGGCTAGGAGTTTTGTCATTCAAGCCTTGGTGTTGCCTTGATTTTCGCTATCTATACCGATTGTCCTGATTGTATTCGGAACATGGGAAATTAATGAGTGCAACAAGGATAAACAGATAAAATACGTAGGTATGGTATGACAGAGATAAAACATATCAAAATGTATCAATATACCAATGGGCACTTTCAAAACTTTTCATGGATGCTCATATTTTAATTAAATTAAACGCATCTGTCATTAGAAATTTCAAAATGCAGTACACGGTAGGAGAAAAGGTTTAAACTATTAAATGGATTTATGCTGGGAACTCAATTAATGAAAGTATACATTTATTTATAATTGCCTTTAAAAATCGTCCAATTCCTTCACATTTAGGCATATCCATAATTGTTTGTAATTTTTAAAAAACTTTTAATGACACTAATGGCAGCTGAGTTTATAGTTATTTATGGTACAAGTGTGTTATAAGGGAAATAAATCACGAGAAAAAACGAGTAAGCCACGAGCACTTTGTGCGAGTGGCTTTGTTTTTAAGAGTGACTTATTCCCGATAACACACGAGTTCCATACATAATTTTATCCAACACCTTCAGAATTTTGAAAAACGCATCCTTTTTCTGATGACAGTTGTGACATTTTTATTTGACAAATTATTAAAAGTAGTTCAATTTATGGGAAGGCTTTGACGCGATCACCATGGCACATAAAAGTTTTGTTTACATTGAAACAATAATCGTGTTTGGTTTCACAAAAATGTCAACACGCGAAAACGACGCGGAATACCTAATGGAAGAAAAAGTGTTTGTTCCGGTTGGAATTCAAAACGATGCTAAACTAGCATTATCGAAAATAATACCCAAGAAATCGAAGGATATTTATGAAAAGGAATTCGGGCTATTCAAGTCCTGGAGAGAAGAGAAAGGAGTTAGTGGTAGAATCGAAGAAATATTGTTGGCGTATTTTGTTGAAATTGGAAAGAAAAATGTAGGTTCGTCAATGTGGAAAAAATACTCGATGTTGAAAGCAACTTAAAATTTCATAAAAATGTCGACATATCGAAATGTGGTAGGCTTATATCTTTCTTGAAAAGTGAGTCAAGAGCACATAAACCAAAGAAAGCCAAGATTTTGGAAAAGGAACATATTGAGCAGTTTCTAAGAAGTGCTCCGGACAGTGAATATCTGATGGAGAAGGTGAGATAGTGCCCATTTGATTTCCGTAAATCCTATTTAAATATATGTTTATAGGTTGCACTAATAATGGGTATTGCGGTGCATGCCGTTGTACTGAGCTGACAAATTTGAATGTTGAGCACATCGAAGGCAAGAGATAATATCTGTATATTTCCATTCCTGATTCAAAAACCAACAAACCTCGAAGTTTCACTGTCATAAACAAGAGATATCCTGTCAGTCCTATTGATCTCTATAGAAAATATGTTTCATTACGACCTGCCAAGGTACCACACCGTAGATTTTTTTTGAATTACAAACATCAAAAATGCACGATTCAACCAGTTGGAATAAACACATTGTCTAAGGAGCCATTCCAAATCGCATCTTACTTGGAACTACTACATGCAGAAGCGTACACTTGCCACAGTTTGAGACGGTCTCCTGCTACACTGTTGGTTAATGGTGGAGGCGACATAACAGCGCTTAAACGCCACGGTGGATGGAAATCGTCTACTGTAGCAGAGGGATACATTGAAGAGTCGTTGGGAGAAAAAATTAACACGGCAAGAAAAATTCAAGGAGGTTCTGAGTTCACCACCGCCACTGTTCCAAGTATTGTAGTGAATAGCACAGAATCACGTAATGAAATTTCCAATGATAATGTAAATTATCAAATGACTAGAAGTAACAACTATGCAATTGGCATTAATATAAATATTAATATTAATAAGTGATGTTTTAAAATGTATTATATTGAGTATGTAATATTGTGTCATGGATGTAATATGTTCTGTAATGTGTTCTGAATAAAATGTTAATTTTCAATTGTTTTATTTTATCAAGAGTGACTTGTGGTTTATAACACACTAGTGACTTATGGTGATTAAGTTTTATTCACTAGTGAGTATAAAATATTTTATACTCACTAGTTAGTAAAACTTAATTTTAGTCACTGAAAACAGTTGTATAATGTATTTTATACTCACTAGTGAATAAAACTTCATTTTAGTCACTGAAATCAGTTGTATAATGTATGGTAATAGGTGCTACTCTAACTATCTATTGTCTGTTTTGCGACATATTCTGACGGCTCAAACTGTTTAGGCATACGAATTGCTACTGTAAGATAAGACGTCGTATATCACACGTGAGCGAAATGCCATTATAAGTTCGTGAGAAATTGTATCGCTCGTGCTGGGGCACTCGCGATTCAAAATTCTCACTCGCAAATAATGATGCATTTCTCTCACTTATAATATAATCTACTATTAAAAACTTGTATATCCATGAAAAGTTTTGAGAGTTTCCATTGGTATATTGATAAATTTTGATATGTTTTATCTCTGTCATACCTACTCATTTTATCTGTTTTTCCCTGTTGCACTCATTAATTTCCCATGTCGCGAGTACAATCCGGACAATCCGTATGTGGAGTTTACCCAGTAACGGATTCAAGAAGTAAATGATTACGATAAAAGAACAAAACTGGGAGACTGAGCACGAGGCAAGAGTGAATGTAGACTAATGGTTTGAAGCTGTTATGGATTGGAGACCACATATTTTAAAATAAAACAGAGAAAGACCACCTCCCATGATATAAATTGACGACCTAAAACTATGTTATTTGACTCCCAATTTCAGGTCTTAAAAAGCCTGTATTCAAAAATGGATGACAAATATTACTTAGAAAGAAGATCTAAGACAGCAATTGAGGGTTTGCGAAATCATAGACCTCTTTAAAATATTGTAACTGAAATGTTGCTGTTTTATAGTGATTATTTCCTTCATATCCATAATAATGCGTAATCACTATGGTTTCTGTCAGTTTAATAATGAAAGA
This sequence comes from Agriotes lineatus, assembly GCA_940337035.1. Classification (NCBI taxonomy): domain Eukaryota; kingdom Metazoa; phylum Arthropoda; class Insecta; order Coleoptera; family Elateridae; genus Agriotes; species Agriotes lineatus. The sequence continues at coordinate 36,237,663 of OW679194.1, read as the reverse complement.
AATGCAAACGTCGAAATTTAACCGCGGTTAAACATGTGTAAAAATTTTATCGCTTGTGAATAATTTTAACTTGATTATTAAAGGTGCTTCACCAACCGAATTTTATCTATTTATTCAGGAAATAATTACGCACAACATCCCGCGTGTATGTAAACTAACCTGAATAAATTTTGACGATTTTCTGTCAGAATGTTTTGCTATGAAGAAATACATCTCGTAAATTTTTCGCCCCGAAATCTTCTTGTTGAGCAGCAAATTTACTTGACAAATTTCGTAGCAAAACAGTCTAACAGAAAATGACAAAATGTAATCGGCTATTTTAATGCACTTGGGATATTACTGTTGATTATACCACTTCCTATAACATCAACCAATAAAAACAAAATGCGAGAGTTCTTCGCGAACCGCGCTCGAATACGGACGTGCGGAGTAAATTATCGTGTTTAACCTTACCTGTGAACAATCCTACTTTATACTGTGCACAAAACTTGCTCAAGCAGTAGCGGGCGACCACCGCAAATTAATTATAAAAACAGCTCAACCATGAATACCCTACTGGCTGCACCAAAGCTAATCTATCAAGGCTCCAAAACCATTCATATGGAGATTGACGACTCTTAGAGTACAAGTAACAAGCGAACACTGACCTCGCCTAATAATGCCGTAAATAAGAAATATCTATTCCAAACAGACGAACTTATTGAAGCTAACAAATACTCTGTACTTGATAAAAACGCCCAAGAATCGACTGTAACTAAACAAAACAGTACGGATACAGTAACTAATCCTGTAAATGTTGCAACTAACAATCAACATATACCCCCGATATTCCTACACAACGCTCGCAATTATCAAGCAGTGATAAGTGATATTAAACAAGTGATAAAAAGCAGCAATTTCAATATAATCAACAAAGGAGAACATCTGAGAATAAATTTAAAAGATATAAAAGACTATAGGTTATTAATAAAATATTATGACAACGATAAAAACATCCGATATCATGCTTGAAGAAATTGAAGAGGAGCTGAAGGAAAGAAAAGTATCTGTAATTAAAGTTACACGACTATTAAACAAGGACAAAAAACCAATGCCACTATGTGCAGTAGAAATAAAAAAAGATCAACAATACAACGAAATCTTCAAAATAGACAACCTGCTGTATTGCATTGTTAAAATTGAACCACGACGTAAATCAAGAGACACACCACAGTGAGCTCGCTGTCAACTAATGGGGCACACAAAAAACTACTGCCACCTCCAACCCAGATGTGTCAAATGTCTGGGAATGCACTTCTACAAAGACTGTACAAAAACCCGTGAAGAAAAGCCACAATGCGTCAACTGTCACCCTGCAAACTACAGAGGATGTATTAAAAAATGTAATCAAACAATAGCTCGTAAAACAAATCAACCAATATTTAACAATAGTACATATCAAAACAATACAAGCCAGAGATTTTACTAGTACTATAAAGAGCTAATAGTTTAGGTTGAAAAACAATTCAATATATGTCTTGTTTTTCATTAGAAGAGAATTTTCAGCTATTTTTTTTTAAATTTACTATACTGATCGTTGCTGCAAACTGATTAGTAGTTGAGTCTAAACAAATGCCATAATGGCAGTCTGATCGCTGCTATCATAAAAATGCCTTTCAACAATAATTTACAATAAACTTCCAAACCCACCAATTTAATAATAATCCTTGGAGATATCAAAAAGGCAAAAGAAGGCTTAAACATTTTTACAGCGAAATCGCCTCATAAAGCCATGATGGCCGGACCTGTTTCACCAAATTTAAACGAAATAAAACAAATTGAATTATAAAACATTTATCCCAACAACTATAACAATACATTATTTATTACTATATAAAAGTAGAGACAACATAAAACTAATAAGTAATTGAAACGATCAACAAAACAATACCAAAATAATTAATTAATAACCAATGGTTTATTAGCAGAGAATACTTATCACCCAAATAACAATAAGAGGGGACACTAGTCGTAGTTGAAGAGAAATATGTGTAAAAATCATCATTACGTTTGTAGATACTCCAAAATAAACCATCTTAATTAATAAACCCAAAGGAAATTATCAAACAAATGGAATATTATTTAATATAAAAAAGATTCTTCCAAACAGCTTGGTGAAACTAAATGATGCCTGTTACATGCATTAAAACTTTTACCACTAATTTTATAGCTATTAACATATCTAGGAATGTTATGAGTATCATAACTGCCGCAGATGTTTTGAAATCCGAGCTCGTAGAGCGAGGATTTTAAAACATCTGAGGCTGTTATGATCATAACATCCGTGATATGTTCAATAGTTTATCGGTTGCTATATGGTTATGGTTGCCATGTAGGGTAATATTCCATTACCCTACAGATAAGTTATGATCTAGTTACCAGCCCACTTTTGTATATGTAAACAAAGGCTTAATATCCTGAAACCGGTAAAATAATAAAAAATCTCCTATTGATGAAAGGAAAAAAACAAAACGATAAACAACAAATGCCATTTTTTTAAATTGTATTTTGTCTGTAATTTTTAACTTGTTCTGAAGAAGCTAAATATATTAGCAAAACATTAAATGTTTAAATGTTGTTTCTATTTCTGGTTAATATGTTAAAATTTGTTTGAACTCAACTAAATAATCAGTTTGCAACAACGATTAGTATAGTAAATTTGAAAAAATATAGCTGACTATTCAACTCACTTGTCATCTATCAAAAACTGACCAATAAAAATACAAGATTTGACGTCTTTGAGCCAATAAAAATGAACTATATTGACAATTTTCACTAGTGAAAATAATCGACAATTTTCACTAGTGGTATAGTGAATATTTTAAACAAATGTGATTTTTATTAGAAAAAGTCAATATTAGTTTTCTGTTACTATAGGAATTGCGTAGTTTGTTGCTAGATTTACTGAAAACTAGTTTGAAAAAGTAGTTTGGTTCATTGAATAGTCTCTCGAATGCCATTCTTATTCAAAGTTAAGTAGAATATTTTTGCGGTGGTATCACTACTCATGTCTATTGCGCTAAGAATTAGGACTCGTGCTAGCGCACTCGTCCTAATCGAACCTAAGCGCAATGGACATTCGTAATACCACAGCAAAAATATTCGACATAACTTTGACTACTCATGGTATTATAAGTGAAAATTCTCTTCTAATGAAAAACCAGACATATATTGACTTGTTTTTTAACCTAAATTATTACTATTATTGCAGCTGTAATCAAAAATAACATAAAGAGCTACTTCATCGCCGTGAAACTATGCCATAAACAGAACCTTATAATACTCATACATAAAACATTTTGTTCTCATTAATTTTTGGCCGTTTTTTATAAAAATTTGGTTTTGCGATTTCTTCAAAATGCATCCTTTTTCCCAAAACACCTTTTAAACAAAAGTTATAGATAATTATATAATATACGATCTTGTTTCAAAGAATTTTGTTCTCATATAACGGTTATAAAAACTTTGAGAACATTTTGTAAAAATATAATTTTGCGCTCTTTTCAAAATAACTTTTTAAACCAAAAGTGATAGATATTTGTATAATATAGGCTCTTGTTTTAAGGAATTTTGTTTTAATGCAACAATTATAAACATTTTTAGCACATTTTTCTAAAATTTTAGTTTTGCTCTTTAAAAACTGTAAGTACTATTCACAAAAAATGTAAACAAAAGTTGTAGGTAAAATACGTTTTTATTCAACAATTATAAAAATTTTGAGAATATTTATATGAAAACTTAATTGTGCGATTTTTTTAAAAGCTATATTTTTCACAAAAAAGCTTTTTAAACAAAATCTGTAGTGAATTACATAACATCTGTTATTTTAAAAAATATTGTTATCAAAAATTATAAAAATTTACTGGAAACGGAAAAATGTATGACTAAAGTACTACTTTTGTTAGACCGACTTTATCAAATATTGACTGTAATATCCGAAACTATATCAGAAACGCAGATACATTTTCAAGCCGATATATTATACCCTCTGTGCTGTAGAGAGGATACAGACAGATTCACAGACATATATCACCTCGAACACCACTTTTTCTGAATCAGAAGAGACGAAAACGGATATTTCCGCAAAATCTCGAGTTCGAAAATCCGTATCAATGTTTTATGTAGGTATGTATATGAATACGTTTTCAAGCCCATTATGTATACTTATTATAGATATCAATTCGTTGTGGAGCTCAACAGTGTTGTGACATGTCGGGCTTAATAACGAGCATTTAAATATTTTTATATACTGTATATAAAACATGCCAAAAGCGTCCCCTACACTCGATATTGCAGAACTACTACATGTATATCGACCATAGTACCGGTCATTACTGAGCCCACTGCAAAAATGTGTGTACTGCCTCTTTAAGGCATTTCTAACCAATTGGTGATGATATACACTGGGGTGAACGTTGTTGAGCCAAATGCGGGCTCATCAGCGTTATATATATATATATATATATATATATATATATGCATGTTACGCATGTACTAACTTTTGATAATGTACATAGCAACAGTGATAATCATATACCTCCTTGACTAATAACTGATAGTCAAAGTTGAGGCGTTGTTTACTGATTCGTGATATAATCTAGCCGAATGCAACTCGTGTCTCCTTGATTATTAAATCATTTCTGTTTCCACTCGATATATTGTTTTAGTCATACCAAACAATATAGAAACAATCAAGAACCCACTAGTTGCATTATATATGATAATATATTCATATATTATCAGAAAACTGGTAAGTTAGATTGCTGTAAAGCACATTTACTTGAAGGAGTATACACCTGCGTTACGTTTAAATGGAACAGAAATACACAATTGGTGTACGCCACGAAAACCCAGTTGCTTCGAATGAATGCAGCCACTTCGTGGCAGCTCCAGCCTCGCATTTCCAGCGAGTTTTGTCCTAGGAGCATTTAAAGCAAGCAGCCCTGCAGCAACAAAACAGTTCTTTAAGGTCAACGAGACGCAATTCTAGGAGCGAGCGAGCATGCAAGGCTCCGGGCCTTTCGAAAACGTTTTGTCTTCTCAGTGCATTGCGACACAGATATTCAAATCGCAAATTCAGCTGCAGTTTCGCAAATTAGGAAAATGCACTGCTTGCGATCTTAGAAATTACTCTCGCTGCTGGTGTTGATTAAATTAACGCCGCGGCCGGAATTGCAGCTACCACAACATGCTATCGTAGTTCTTGGGCTCATGGCTTTTCCGAGTTCGAAAGTGATTGCCGCAATATTTTTAGAGCACGCAATTCCGCTACTAAAAATAGAGGGCTTTTATTGGAACCAACTGCCGGTGTAGTTTCTCGAATGCAGCCTTATTTGGTTTTAAGGATAAGCATCCATTTTCATCGAACAGTTTTTTTTTGGATCTCTCGATACAAGCACCATCACCACTTAGTAGAGAAACCGAAAAGGTTACTTGTTTGTAGCAAATTCGCTTAGAAAATTGTTTATTAACAATAACCGATTTTTACAACTGTGTATCAAGAACTTCTTAGCATTTGTTTTTCCACAAACAACTAACTACGGAAAAAAAGACTCAAAAACTTAGCGTAAAAATTCCGTAACAATTTGTGATGTAGAGTCACGCAAACATAAACCGGAAAAAGTAATGTACGGCCATTGTTCACTATTTGAATATTATAATTTTGCCTTCCTAATTGCTTATGGAATCCTACCTATCATGTGCCAGTGAACCAACATGAACTGTTTAATGCAATATAAGCAGCTTGCTATAGGATTGACAATGGGTTCACTCAGACAATTTATCTTAGGCAAATTTTAGTGTCCGGCTTTATATTTTCGCAATGTTACATACACATTTCTATTTGTTATCTGAGAAAATAACTGATTTATGAATATATTATATTATTATTATGTCAGCAAAAATAATCCTATATGTCAATTTATTAGACGTGTCATACAAAAAGGTTATGTTTTACATGTTATACAGACAGGTTGGTTAACTAGAAGGCCCAAGAACATAGATGAATTAAACTTATGACGTAGAATGCTTCTGAAGTAACGTTACGAGACCAATATTGTGATAATATTTATTATTTAGTCAGTTCTTCTAGTTTCATCTGTCTATATTCACCTATTTGTTTTCAGCCTATTATCTTATTTTCTTATTTCACAAAGTATTGTTTTTCTTTCTCTCTATCTCCTTTTATACTTCACGGTGTTGGGCTTTTATCCATCCCTTAAAGGTACTCCTTTCTCTTGCCGTGATCCGCGTTTCAGTGATGGTCTTCCCTCTGATCATGGCAATATTAGTTATTGTTTCTTCTTCTTAGTGGATTCTTGGTTTACCCCCAGATCTTCTTCCTGTGGGACTCATGTTGAACATTTTCTTGGTCCAATTATCAATCCTGTTTTTCTTCTGTTAGGGGTTTTAAATATACTAAGGTTATTCTTTCAACCTCTGATTCAGTGGGAATAAAAAACGAGAATGGTTATGAAACACTTATTGTATATAAAATGTAGGTAAATTCTACATAATCGCCATATACGTAGCAAGAGTTTTTCTATGCCCTCGTCAAGGAAGGTTGCCACCTGGTCACTCAGCCAACGGTTCATCTTGTTTTTAGCCTCTTTTTTAAGTTTCTGCACCATTCTCGCACATAGCCGCCGTTCATAAACTGTACTCATCTGACGATGAAGTACGGCTGCATTATGCTCTTCAGCGTTGAGCCTTGACCCAGAAGAAAGAGTTTTAAGGCTTAATGCTCGATCAAGTGTGAACTGCGCGTTGTAAGCCGTAATTCGCTTTCTTCTGGCTGAAAGCATAGACTCTGAAGGGCATAATGCAATCAAAACTCATCGTGGCATGAGTACAGTTTCTGAGCGACGGCTGTGTGTGAGAGTAATACAGACATTTTAAAAAAGAAGCTAATAATCAAAGTGAACGGTTGGGTGAGTGATCAGGCAGTAACTTACTTTGAGGAGGGATATGAAAGCTGTTGCCACAGTATAATAAGCGTCTTCATTGAAATGGCGACTAAGTAGAAATGTAGCTGAGGAATATACCTACATGTTCTGTACAAAAAATATTTGATAAGCATTCTTGTTTTTGATTCCTACTGAATCGGAGGTTGAAAAAAATAGCCCTCGTTGTTTGTCTTATAAACTTCTATTACGTAATATGTCTCTTCTCGTTTTTCCTACTGTCTTACAAATATAGCTCATTTCTGCTGTTTTGTGTTTATACTAATCAAACATCGTCCACGATCCTGCCCAATAGGTGAGTATAAATGTATATATGGTCTTGTTACAAATGTAATTTCAATTTAATGCTTAGTTATATTTTTTCTACTAGGTTATGTTTTATTTGATACCAGGGATGCTCTGTTAATAGTTAGTAGCAGGCCATGGAAGCTCAATTGGCTAGAAACAATTGAAACAATTGAATGTCGAATTACTTGACATTCGTTACCCACAATTGTCGAACGTTCCTATTTCCTTGTGAAATGTAGTTAATTTTGTAAGTTAAGTAGTTGTGCATTTTTAATTCAGTTGAAATGAGCATTCCGCGAAGTGCCTTTAGAGCTATGATTTTCTATGACTATAAAAGACAGTTAGGATACCAGCAAAGCCATGAAAATTTGATAGCAGCTTTTGGCGATGTTGTCCCTTCATTATCCGCTGTTAGTCATTGGTTCCGCGAATTTTGACGAGGGCGAAAGCTGCTAGAAGACGAAGCAAGACCTGGAACGCCAGCAGAAGCTGCCTGTTCAGAAAATGTTGATTGTGTGGCAAGCTCGATTCAGCCCAATCGAAATATTACTTATAGGAAGATTCAGGAATAAGTGAAGAATGGATCCTCGGCGGTGAATACCATTTTCCATAAACATCTCGGGGTAAGAAAGCTAGCAAGCCGTTGGATACCGCATTTGCCCTCAGAAAGTCAAAAACAGGATCGAGTAGACTCGTGTAAATTTATGTTGCAAAAATTTGACGGAGGAGCTTCCAAGCAAGTGGCGTACATTGTAACATATAACGAATCTTGGGTATACAGTTACGACCCTGAAACTAAACAGCAATCTAGTGTTTGAATATTCGAAGATGAAGACTTGCACACTAAAGTAGTTCGTGGCAGAAGCGTCAATAAGAAAATGATTGCTGTTTTTTCCGCCGAAATGGTCCTGTTGCTGTTATTCCACTTGAAGATCGCAGAACTGTTAATTCTGAATGGTACTGCGAATTGGCTTTACCACAGATGTTTGCAAAATTACAGACAGGTCGCCAAAGAACCGGTTTGCGTAACATCTTAGTCCATCACGACAACTCATCCGCCCACACTGCTGCCAGAATATTGGATTTTTTGAAAAGTTCGGGAGTTTAATTGGTAACTCATCCTCCGTATAGCCCAGATCTGGCGCCGTGCGACTTTTTGTTTTGTTTCCAACTGTTAAAGAATGATGCGAGGAAAAAGATTTTCCAGCGCAGATGCAGCAGTTACAGAATTTCAAAGAATTTTTGAGGGCCTTTCAGAAAATGAATCTTACGAATGTTTTAAAAACGGTTTCAAAGAATGCACAAGTGTATTAGTCTGAATGGAGAATATTTTGAAAAACAATAAAGATTTTTTGTAAAAAAATGCAACGGTCTTTTAATAACTAACAATTTTAAGCGCAACCCTCATAGTAGACTCTACTGACTAAACCACCAGCCCATTTGCGAGCCCGCAAATCCTGCTCAACTTTGGCGGCCGGCTGCGCCAACATTTTATGTGACATTACCCAAGATGTATGCATTTGGCTGACGATTCAATTGCATTTCAGCTAAGTTGGAATATTAGAATAATCAAAGCTATGAAGGAGTTGAAAGCATTTGGAATGCTTAAAATATAAACGTATTGTATCGAAAATATATGTATCTGCAAGGAATCGCAGTGCAAATAATGATATCCAAACTATTGAAGTATGGTAAATGCTAAATTCATAAAAATTTTGAAATATAAGAAATGCTTAAGTTTTAATATTATACTGAATCCTGAAGTATACTGAAGTCTTCAATCGCAGGCATGTAAAAAATATGTTAAATTATTCGAAGCAATCAAGGAAGCGACAGTCTTCGAATATGATAAATTTATACCAGTATATATATTGACACATAAGCAAACAATTTCGCAAGCAATAACAAAGTATCCATAGTATTCAAGGATAGTCACAGTTACAGTAGGTATCCAAATGTACAGACGTTATATAAGTACAGCATGTATTAAATCCGAAACCATATCTAAACTAAGGTATCGAAATATCGAACTCGTTTCAAAAGTACTAAATTTACAAAATATAACAGTATGGAAAAGAAGCTGAAAGTGCATTCTTGCCGCTTGCGCATGAATATTGCTGGTTGAGGCAAAGCCGAAACCAGCAATCATGCAAAAGCGGCAAGCGCACTTTTAGCTCGAAACATACATACTATTTTTCTGACGACTGAGCATATTATTAATGGAAAATATCATATTTCATTTTATTGCAAATATTAATTGACAATCAAGTTAACATTACCCGCGCAGTCTATTAGACATGTGACGCGATTATTTCGACAAATGACGGGCATTGTCAAGGAAACAGTTGGACGTGGCTACCTATTTTGTTCACGCGGAAACCCAAAACTCTCGGCGAGCGCCAAAGTGATGAAAACGCACGCTCAGCGGCAAATGTCAACTTTCTGTTGTCAAATGACAGTGAGAAAAATCTACTTTCGATGTCAGTCGTCGCAATAGTATATTGTATGTTAACAGCTGAAAGTGCATTCTTGCCGCTTGCGATGAATATTGCTCGTTGAGGCAAAGCTGAAACCAGCAACCATGCAAAAGCGGCCAGCGCACTTTTAGCTCGAAACATAAATACTATTTTTTTGACGACTGAGCATATTATTAATGGAAAATATCATATTTCATTTTATTGCAAATATTAATTGACAATCAAGTTAACGTTACCCGCGCAGTCTATTAGGCATGGATTATTTCGACAAATGACGGGCATTGTCAAGGAAACATTTGGACGTGGCTACCTATTTTGTTCACGCGGAAACCCAAAACGCTCGGTGAGCTCCAAAGTGATGAAAACGCACGCTCAGCGGCAAATGTCAACTTTCTGTTGTCAAATGACAGTGAGAAAAATCTACTTTCGATGTCAGTCGTCGCAATAGTATATTGTATGTTAACAGCTGAAAGTGCATTCTTGCCGCTTGCGATGAATATTGCTCGTTGAGGCAAAGCTGAAACCAGCAATCATGCAAAAGCGGCAAGCGCACTTTTAGCTCGAAACATACATACTATTTTTTTGACGACTGAGCATATTATTAATGGAAAATATCATATTTCATTTTATTGCAAATATTAATTGACAATCAAGTTAACATTACCCGCGCAGTCTATTAGACATGTGACGCGATTATTTCGACAAATGACGGGCATTGTCAAGGAAACATACGGACGTGGCTACCTATTTTGTTCACGCGGAAACCCAAAACTCTCGGCGAGCGCCAAAGTGATGAAAACGCACGCTCAGCGGCAAATATAAACTTTCTGTTGTCAAATGACAGTAAGAAAAATCTACTTTCAATGTCAGTCTTCGCAATAGTATATTGTATGTTAAGAGCTGAAAGTGCATTCTTGCCGCTTGCGATGAATATTGCTGGTTGAGGCGAAGCCGAAACCAGCAATCATGCAAAAGCGGCAAGCGCACTTTAGCTCGAAAAATACATACTATTTTTTCGACGACTGAGTATATTATTAAAGGAAAATATCATATTTCATTTTATTGCAAAAATTAATTGACAATCAAGTTAACATTACTGGCGCAGTCTATGGCATGTGACGCGATTATTTCCTCAAGTGACGGCCGTTGTCAAGGTAACATTCGGACGTGGCTACCTATTTTGTTCACGCGGAAACCCAAAACGCTCGGCGAGCGGCAAAGTGATGAAAACGCACGCTCAACGGCAAATGTCAACTTTCTGTTGCCAAATGACAGTGAGAAAAATGTAGTTTTGATGTCAGTCGTCGAAAAAATAATACATAAACTCTTACTCTATTTAACTTTTAAAAATAAAGATTTATTTATCCTATTCGTAAACACATAGTAGAAGGAATGGAAAGCATTAAAACTCGTAAGAGAAGTGAAGCAATTTAGTACTACAATATCTACCACAGCGTTAGGTTAAAAGTAATTTGTAAATACGATTTCATTATTTGAAAGGAAGTTGATGTATAAGGCGGCGCCTAACAATTTGTTTAGATATATTAGTTTTGACACACGGCGAGCAAGAATTTGCTTCGTCTTCCGCTGAGCTGTTTGGAGCAACTTCATTCTTGTTACTGTGTGGTAATTTTGTTTCTGACCGCAACAGTCTATGAAATTGTATCTTCGCATCTGTGGAAATGAAGTCAGTAATGAAAAGAAAAGCCTGGTTTTTTGGACCCTTAAACTAGAATTGCGATTTAAAAACTTATCCTATATTCAATGATTTGAAACGCTTAGTGTTCCTAGTTCTTGTAAATTAGCTGCCATTTTAAATACTCCCACTATTTTGTTTGTTTGTTTGCATTGGACACAATCTAGGCATGTGGGGTACCAGGTACCAACTGCTATGGTCATAATGTTTTCGAGACTAAGGAGCTCCAACCCTAGCAAGGGATCGTTTACATGCTGGCATTCTGTAGAACCTTTCATCCGCGTTTTTTTATTTCTAAAAACTTCATCGGGACCGGGAATCGAACCCGCCATCATTATTCCGCTAGGCCCTTCATATCAGCCGTTTTGCAGGCCTCCGGGACTCCGACAAAGCCCTGTTCGTTGCCTGTGGATTTACGTTAATTACTCGTATAAAACCTGTAAACTAAAGCTGTTCATTCTTTTGTTATTCCGTCGACGTCGTCCTGAGGGTTCCGTCGTCACATCGCGTCTAGGACTACGGAAAAATTTTACAGGCAACAACTTGGAGAAGCTCTCCATTGGTGAGCCCGCCTTCATCGTTCAACTTTGACGGCCAGCCCAAAAAATATTACTTTTCTTGGTATTCGCATTTTGCCGACTATTGAACTTCATTTCAGCATTTTCAGGGTACTTTATGTTTTCATTATTTTATGTTGCATGTTGTTTTATTAGCAAATAAACTGCAAGTTTTGGAACATAGTCTCATTAACAGTGAAGTAACGCCTTCAGCGCATCAGTGTACCAATATGGTGTTTCCTTATGAAATTCCTTTTCAGGCCATCCCATCGGCTAGTAATTCTTAGGAATAGTTTTAGTTATCCTTCATTTTTACGGTCAGAAATGAAACTTTGGCCTGCAATGTTATGAATAATAACTTAATGGAATCTTGGACATTTACTGCCTGGTTATTGTAGGGTACACTGAAGGAGTATGTTTAATACCAACACGAGTCGTTCTTTTTGTTTCGAGTAAATAAAATAAGTATTAGTTTAAAAATGGTTTATTACCATTTGCCTGTAATGTGGGAGCGCATACAAGAATACGGAACGAGAATTTTTAAAGTGGGGGTGTAGCCAGCGGCGTTCCACCACCCTAAGACGAACTAATTGCCCAAACGCGCGAGAAATTAAAATTTCAATATGAAAGCGATGTAACAATTTCCATTTGTAAAGCGTAGTGCTGTTCCGAGTATTGACAAGTAAGAATTTTCAAATTCCAGAAAAAAGGTACGCTCCAAATCTCGGAGCTAATCACCGCATGCTATTTTTCATAACGAAGGAGGTCTTTTATGGTGGAACCTCCTTTCCATCACAGGCATCCAAAACACCATGGTGCCGCCCTAAATTAATACGAATTTTTATTCCTGCACTTTCGTACAGTACCTCAATACGCCAGTATACAAAACTGCGATTCCTATATCAATTATCCTGGTATATATTTACTTATTTTTTTCCGGCATAATTCGATATGTGTATAAGAGGGGAGGACTAATACTATTTATTTAAAGATGCTTATACCAGTTCTTGCTGGTTTTCCATCGAATACAGGTAGAAGCTTAGACTACAAAAAGTTTCAAGCTACTCGACACTTTAATTAGAGTCTCCATAAATTACTCGTGCCAACTCTAGTGCAGTAGTTTATTATTGTAATTCTCTACATCGGTCTTGAACCCTGAGCTTCGTAGCTAAAATGTCATCGGTCACACATCTAGGCGGTTTTATTCACATGTGCGGAGACTTATGGAGTAATAAAGAAGTCGGCTTTATTTTGTCTTGGTGGAATCGTAAAAAGTTCACTCGATACAAAGGCTCAATTTGCTTCTCGTAAGGGCAAGTTCATTGGTTTCCTTGCAGGTGAGACAAAATAATGTCGTTTCGAAAGGCTTCTGTGGATGTCCAATTTTGCAGGTGCCTTCGTAGCTTACGTTGCCAGACCACATAGATTACTCGAACATCGTATTTGTTCAACTATTTGCTGCGAACATTTTAATTTAGCCTAAGGGCTTGAATGAAATTATCGTCTACTGTTTTAACGAAATTGCATTAGGAGGAAAATTCAAGCTTCTCGTCGATATTTTATATAAAGCGAGCTTTCAAGAGCTTACGTTAATAAGGCTATGATTTAATTTAGTTGCGAGGTGCTGCATTGTTTGATTTTTCTTAGAAGACTAGCATCTCGTATAGTTTGCTAGACTATAGTAACTTCATAGATTTTATAGGATCGATGTTGATTGATTTGAAAAAATATGTCATACAGCGCAGTAAGAGTACGAAGCACCAGCCTCCACACTGCAAGGTAAATGAGGTTACAGATAATACATACATACATACAAGTAAAAATAATCAATAAATTAATTACTGACTATTGAAAATTATGTGTATTCCGAGACCAAACGTGATTATTAAGGTGTGGCTCATTACTTCTTTTTTAATTACAAAAGCTAAAACAACGTATGAAATGCTCAAGGACACAGGTCCGTATCCAAATATTTCTAATGGTGGTCTCCAAAGACTCGAAACGTAATTAAACCATAATATGTAGCACATTATTGAATTGAGAATGAAAAGGGTTTCACAAATTTGGCGTCAGAAAATCAGGACCGTAATTAAAAAAATTAAGTTGATGATGGTTAGTCGAAGACGAAACGTCGGATAAAAAAATTGATAAAGTAATATTTGAGGCCATAAAAGTTTCTATAAAGAAATTTTGTCAGTTTCGCTCTACCTTTAATATTAACAACAGAAAAAATTAAATAGAAAATCCAAAAATTAGGTTTTTGGGATAATTCAAAAACGAAAAATAATCATATCAGGGATTTCTTGGCGTCACTTTTTGTATCTCTTACAATTACTGAGATCCCCTACTGGCCCTCTTTATCTTGGACACACTGTATAACATTTCCAGCTTTTTAAGCAGATGTTTACGTAGCTTTATGTGGAAAGTCAACTTGGACGGCTTGTATTTCCTACAGTATAAATACGACAGAATTTTAAATAAAAATGTGTTACTATTTGTCGCTCGCTTATTACCTTGTAAAGGGCAAGCTGTTTCAGAAGCCAGCTCCGAGTGCTCGCATTTTAGGAATTATCAAAGGATTTCCAATTAACATTAAATTTCCATTTCACGGAACCTTACCACCGACATTAGTAACGAAGAAGGGTTCGTTTTTGCGAAACAAAGTATAATTTAAATTTACAAGTCCGAAGCGCTCCTGAGGCTGCATTATCTGCCGGTTTCCAGAATAAACATATTCGTAGATTTGCATTCGAAGCAGACAATGATAATATCAGGCTCAGCAGCCTGTAATAATCAATATTCGCTCTTTTGACATTCTAGCCGAAATGAAACTTAATTAATAAAATTTTTCATCACAGCCGATAGCAGTAATTGTTGTATTCTTCATTTTGCTGGATTTTGCTAATTAGCACGTGGAGGTCGCACCATAGGCGAAGTTCGTGTCAGAAATTTGCTGATTGGCGGGCGAATTCTTATAGAAAATCTTCGCGTTATTCTACTTTTGACCAACTCTTTATTTTTCTCGCAGGGTAAACAGATTTTGGATAAGATAGTATACTACTGGTAATAGTACAGTCGTGTGCAAATAAATCTGGGACAGTGTTTTTTTCACATGCAGATTCAGTTAAGAATTTGAAGAATATTTCCATGGATTTCCTCTTATCAGAGAGAGTTACGGGTTTCAGTACCTGTTAAAGTTTAATGTAACTCTTTCTGATAGCAGGAAATCCATGGAGATATTCTTCAATTCTTAACTGAATCTGCATGTGAAAAAAACACTGTCCCAGATTTATTTGCACACGACTGTACATCAGCTTTATATAGTTTAAACAGTCACCAAAAGTATCCTCAATAATTAGAAGTTTTCCTATATCCCTCTTCTCAAATGTATCAATTGCGTCATTGCTATCTACTCGTACTTATCATAATATTTTACATTTGAAAATTTGTATTTCAAAGGTAGTACTAGGTATACATAATAACCACTACATGTTTCCCTCTTCGAAATCGAAATTTAAAAAAATATCTATTATGGGCTCTTTCAGTTGTTGGTCTTCTTAAATTTCTATATAACTGATTGTGACTATAATACATTATATACTCGTATATATTAATTAGTAAAGAGTCTTCTGTAGGTACTAGTGTGGCAGGATCGGTATTAGACTTAAACACATTTGAATTATATGGAGAATACACCCCCAATTGCGGCTTAGAAGAAAAATCATAATCGCATTTCAGAGCCTAAAGCTCAACTAATTTCTAATGCAAATTATATTTTGGCACAAGTTTCCTTTTTTGCAAAGCATAATTTTGATATTGCAAAAGGTTGAATTTCAATAACTGATTATAAAATAATTTTGATAATTATTGTATTCCTGTGTCTACAGATTTGCATAATGTTTAATGCAAATATTATCTTCGCACAAATTTTTCCTTTCGAAAAAAGTAATTTTTATATTGAAGTGGCTCAAATACTAATGGTAACTTTGCAAAGAGCCTTAGTAACTCCAACGTAGGCTACAGTGTCAATTAATTTTTAATCCTATGTTGCTTTTCTGGGAAATCTTTTCGGACGCTCTAGACAACTGATTATGATATCGAGTAATAAATATTAATTAATAAAAATTCCTTTGGAGATGCCAGTTTGTCAGTATCGGTATTTGGATAAAAACATTTGCTTCTGTGGGGCATACAACTCACAATGATGGCTGAGAACCAGATATGGGTGCGTGAGTGAGTATGCACTCACATCACGCACGTTTCACGTTTAGTTTACCACTTACGTTCACACATGCTCACGCTCACGTTCCCTCACATTCACAGCGTGACCTCCACCCTCCACTCTCGACGTGGCCGGTAGTTTTTATTTGAAAATTCAAATTCTGATAGAACAAAACGTTCAAATTTAAAACCAGTGAATGACCAGCAACAGAACTAAAAATTCTAAAATTAAATATGTTTTGCACGTGAATAATTTGCATGATATGTTATAATCAGAGTAGTCGACACAAAAAGATATAAATAAAAATTGACTACAATAGCTTACAACAAGGGATAAATACCGACTATTCCCCTTAGATAATATAAACCAATCCCATCAATCAATTTTCAAAATTTGAACCAAGCAGAGTCGAATACAGCGAATATTTTGCACTAGTGCAATACCCAGGTATTTGCACAAGTGCAATATCGAGTATTTGCGGGAAGAACAGCAAACCAGCTAGGTACACAAGAAATTTCAGAAAGAAAACTGAAAACTCTTTAAAAATGAATAGTGTTGTATACAAAGGATGTCATTTCTTCGAGGTATAGTCTTGCAATATTCCCCGCGTGCATTCTGTATAATTCGAGTATTTCTCTCGAACGCTTTGCGTTCTCGAGAAATACTGGAATATACAGAATGCACTAGGGATATAACTACTGATTCTCGCAAAAACTTTTTTGCAATCGTCTTCAAAGACATTACTTTTACTACCAAAGGCTGTCATTAGAATTGACGTTTCCCTTACTGACACGAGTACAAGAAGGTATCTGTTGCTAGGCAATACTAGTAATTCCTAGGTTTGAAACTACTTTTACGTCCGAGGAACGAATAGTGCCTATAGATGCAGACAAGCGATTGACTGTAGATACAACAGTCACAACACAACACAGGTGCGAAGCTCCGTAGCCTCAGGCTGCCACACAGAAGTACAATGACCTCTCGCTTCAGCTCTAGATCTTCCACATGGGTAGGTAGCGCTGAAACAATTTTTTGGCTTCACCTAATTGTTTCGCCATTTATCCAATTATTTCAGGCTTAACCTGTATATTTTATTTGAATTATAAATCCTTTGCATTTCAAATTCTTAAATTTTCCAAAGCAGCGTATTTTGTACCTGCATCAAGTACCTTTCGTTTACGAGATGCCCTCTCGACCCGCGCTATCTCTTATCAGAGTGCCAGTTTTCTTTTGGGCACGAAATTTTCGTCCGAGGCACTTGCTGTCTTAACCTACGCCTGCCGTCATCGGCGCGGCTAAGGCTTGATTTTAATTAAGTCAAATTACGTGCGCTCAACGGATTTCTACGAGCAGTGTATGTTCCTAAGGGCTGATTATGATCAGGTATGATGGCGTTTTTCTGTTTTGTTATTCGCATAGTAATTATATTTTTTCTTAGCTCTTAATTACCAATTTCAACCACAAGTTTATCTCGGAGGCCAAGGCGCTTGCCTTATCGCATTTTCGACACCTGCTGGGTTCGGAGTATTTGCTGCCTTTTTGAGGATGCTTCCGCAGCAATTTTCGGCGCATCCACGGAGTTCACGTCCAGCTTATGTTTCGAGGTTAGTTAGTGCTACTCCCGGAATTAAATTTCAACTTATCTTCAGTACCTGGATTTTACATTTATACATTTTAAACCAGTAATTATTTAGAATTTAAATTCATACGTTTTGCAATTATTAATATGTAATGTTCAATTTCATACATGCTCTTGCTTTTTACATTTGAATTTTTATGCTTATATTTAATTATGCTCAGTATTTAAAGTTGCAATTTTGATGTATTTCGACCCTCTGTAAAAGGTACAGTCACGCTTTTTTTATATTCAATGGCCTAACAGAAGGTTTTATTAAATGATTGTGATAAGCTTATCCCACGAATAATTTGTTGTTAAAGTTATTAAAATAACCCGAAAGGGGTTCTTGATTTTATGCGTGTCGCAACCTTCAGTTTACGTACACAATTTTGTTATCACATTATTTGCATTTTAATTATTCTGATTATTTACTACTGACACTTCAAGACTTTTTATTATTCATTAATTAAACGCTAGTCACTTGCAGTTTATTTCCTCTTATTATTTGAAATCTTTTGATTTCTGTCGCCCATTTCCTTTTCCTTTTTTTGAAGACATTCCAGGGCACACAACTGATGATTCGAACCTACGATCCAAGGCAGCCGAAATTTGAGTTAGTTAGGCCATCGCGGTGAGTAAAGAGTTTTCAGAGCTGTCGTGGTGTATAAACTGTATGGGGATTGATCTGCGATTTTTACTACCATTGCTTAATTTTATTAATTAATCGCAGGTCGGCTTCTTTATTGTTTCACTGGCAACCAACGCTCTGGGGCTCGATTTTGGTAGTAACATCAGCTGTGCTTACCTAGATTTATTTATCAATATTTAATTTTGTACTCATTTTCCTTTTTCACTTTTCTCCAAATTTTTACTTCTTTGCAATTTTGTAATTTTTTCATCTTGTTGCAGTGCACGTTTTTATATTTGACTTACTTTTCTTTTTCCTTTCTTTACTTATCCTTTCGTTCGGTTGTTTATTGACTTTTCTTCCCTTATCTTTCTTGACGAATGATTGGTTTAGCGGTATCTTTATAGGTAGTGTGATGGACTTTGTTGAAAGGGTATGCTTTGGTGAGTGGGGTTTCTGAATGGTTTCTTTGATTGGCTGCGTGTGTGCTTTGGTAGTGTGGTATGTTTGGTTTTTCCTTATCTTTCATTTGGTTGCTTATCGGTGGGTCGAGGGCCTGCGTGAATTACTTGTGCGGTTTGGTGTAGTTTACTCCATTTTTGGGAATTTTTAGGTACTTGCCTCACCGTACTTGTATTTACTCAGGGTCTCGACGGGTTGTTTCCGGGTTGTTTTTTCTGGCTCTTTATTTTTTTGAATGCGTTTATTATGCATTTCCTTTTGAATGCGATTTTTGATCCGATGTGTTTATTCATCGACGTTTTTGTTGGCTGCGTCCGATGTGAGGCAGTCCTTGTTTTAGGCCCCTGTTCGGTGTAAACAGGGTGTCTAATTTTTTTTTCTGTGTCCGATGTGGTGCAGGTTTTTCTTCTGTCAGACGTGACAGGGGAAATTTTTTGCTTCAATTTTGATGCGCTATTGCATCTTGTTACGCATTATTCTATGCAATTTTTTGCGTCTTTTACGCATCTGTTTGAGTACGGAATTTTCCCTTGCGATTGAAGGCGGTCTTCTTTCCTTGTGTTTCCTCTTCTTTAAGCGTGTCCATGTCTCCGTAAACCCGGGTCACGGCATGGAATAGTAGACCTAGCCAGTCGAAGCTTGGATGAGTGGGTGTGGCAGCGTGAGTTTTTCCGAACTCTGGTTTTTTTGGTTCATTTTCCTATGTTTCCTTTTCTCTTTCCCTTGTGTCCTGTTTCTTTTTCTGTTTTTAAAAGTTGCTGTAGGGTATGTTTCCAATGGATTTTGCATTCTAGTGCTTTTCACTTTCCTTCTTCTTGCCATTAATTCCGTCTCATTTGAGGATTTTTTCCAAAGCGCTTCGCTTATTTGGATTTGGACTATGGTATTATAGGATATTGTGACCGTGGAAACACCTACAGTGTCCCTTTTAAAAACTTGTTTTCTTAGTGCTTTTTGTTTCTTGCTAGGGTGGTTGGTTGGGCATGCAGGGAAAGTCACCATTGAGGAGCAACATCATCTTGTTCTCTCTTTAGCCACGTTTTGGATGGTTAGTTGGTCACTTTAGGGAGCACTTTCATCTTGCTTTCCCTCTAAGCAACGCTAGCAGTTGGGGTACTTTCTCTCCATATTTTAGGTTTTTTTTAAGAGCGCTTTCCTCATCCGTACTTGTGTTCGCTTAGGACCTTAATCGATTTGATTTTCAAGTCGTTGTTCATAGCTTGTTAACTATGTTGTTTTTATGTGTTTTTGTTTCGAGACGAGTTTATACTTGTTTGGGGTTTTTTAATTTTATTGTTATTTGGGTTGGGTTTTTCGGCCTTGTGGAGATTTCTGGGGGTTGGGGCGAGCGATTGTGTTGCCATCCGACTCAGTGAGGGAGCCGCATTCAGTCCGTCACCGGCACGCCTTTTCCATCTAGCTGTGACGACTGGCTGAATGCCCGAGAGGGGTTTGGTGGTTGTGCGGTCGTTCCCTACGGCTTCTGGGGTCTCTACCTAAATTCGGGTCGGGTATGGTTTTTAGGATCTTATCCTGGGTTTTCACCTGAATGTTTTTGTCGCAGTACTTACTGTGTTTCATTTTTCAAGATAATTATTCACTCTCATACTTTTTTGATACTGGGTTACCTTAGATTTAGAGTGAGTGATGATGATGCGGTGCGAGTTCTTCGGATGTTTGTGAGTTTCTCGGATGTTTGTAGTAGGGTGGATTGTGTCCTATGTGATGCATTCGTTTTTGCTGTGTTTAGCAGTTTCTTTAGGCTTCTGTCTGGTTTAGACAGAACGTCTATTTCTATGATGGTAACCTATGTGGTGCCACAATTTTTTTTGAACCGATTTATAAGGGTTGGTTCCCTTGGATTATTTTCTCGAAAGAGAATTTTTCTACAGCGTTTCGCTTTTGGTGTTGGCATAATCAAACTCATTCTCGAATTCTTTGGTTTCCTACATTTTTAAATGTTTTCATACTTTAAACTTTTTTATTTATTTTGGCCGTGGGGAGTGAAACAATTTTTTGGCTTTGCCTAATTGTTTCGCCATTTATCCAATTATTTCAGGCTTAACCTGTATATTTTATTTGAATTATAAATCCTTTGCATTTCAAATTCTTAAATTTTACAAGGCAGCGTATTTTGTACCTGCATCAAGTTCCTTTCGTTTGCGAGATGCCCTCTCGACCCGCGCTATCTCTTATCAGAGTGCGAGTCTTCTTTTGGGTACGAAATTTTCGTCCGAGGCTCTTGCTGTCTTAACCTAAGCCCGCCGTCATCGGCGCGGCTAAGGCTTGATTTTAATTAAGTCAAATTACGTGCGCTCAACCGATTTCTATGAGCAGTGTATGTTCCTAAGGGTTGATTATGATCAGGTATGATGGCGTTTTTCTGTTTTGTTATTCGCATAGTAATTACATTTTTTCTTAGCTCTTAATTACCAATTTTAACCACGAGTTTATCTCGGAGGCCAAGGCGTTTGCCTTATCGCATTTTCGACACCTGCTGGGTTCGGCGTATTTGCTGCCTTTTTGAGGATGCTTCCGCAGCAATTTTCGGCGCATCCACGGAGTTCACGTCCAGCTTATGTTTCGAGGTTAGTTAGTGCTACTCCCGGAATTAAATTTCAACTTATCTTCAATACCTGGATTTTACATTTATACATTTTAAACCAGTAATTATTTAGAATTTAAATTCATACGTTTTGCAATTATTAATATGTAATGTTCAATTTCATACATGCTCTTGCTTTTTACATTTGAATTTTTATGCTTATATTTAATTATGCTCAGTATTTAAAGTTGCAATTTTGATGTATTTCGACCCTCTGTAAAAGGTACAGTCACGCTTTTTTTATATTCAATGGCCTAACAGAAGGTTTTATTAAATGACTGTGATAAGCTTATCCCACGAATAATTTGTTGTTAAAGTTATTAAAATAACCCGAAAGGGGTTCTTGATTTTATGCGTGTCGCAACCTTCAGTTTACGTACACAATTTTGTTATCACATTATTTGCATTTTAATTATTCTGATTATTTATTACTGACACTTCAAGACTTTTTATTATTCATTAATTAAATGCTAGTCACTTGCAGTTTATTTCCTCTTATTATTTGAAATCTTTTGATTTCTGTCGCTCATTTCCTTTTCCTTTTTTTGAAGACATTCCAGGGCACACAGCTGATGATTCGAACCTACGATCCAAGACAGCCGAAATTTGAGTTAGTTAGGGCCATCATGGTGAGTAAAGAGTTTTCAGAGCTGCCGTGGCGTATAAACTGTATGGGGATTGATCTGCGATTTTTACTACCATTGCTTAATTTTATTAATTAATCGCAGGTCGGCTTCTTTATTGTTTCAGCGCGGGAGCGGGCACCCTGTCTTTTATTCTTTAATAAATATTTAACGTAAAATTAACAAGAACGTGAATTACGCCTTGGAATTTTTATATATTCTTACATGTTCTGTAACTTATAAGTTATCTAATTTTGTTGTGTCGCTCATTCAATCAGTTCGAGTTGATTTAATAAATTTTTTAAATCCTCTTGTTTTTACCGTTTCATTATCGCAGATATATATATATATATATAGGATAACAAAAAGTTATCAGTTGCTATAATTTGATTAGTTTTAGCCAAGTTAATGTCAAAATGTATTGACGTATTTGCTTTCTAGCCTGTTGTACCATTAATCTTAGCTTAGAATCGGAAATCTTCCGTAAAGTAATTGCTGTCTTTGGCTACTGACTTTTCGCAGGTGATTTTGCTAAAGCTTCTTTGCTTTGAAGTTCTGATATCATATCGATGACATTCCCTACATAAGAAAAAGCGAATAAATTACTTTGATCGTGATCCCACAAGCGTGTGCTTAGGCGGCGTAATAAAGTTAAAACTATGAGACTAAATCAAAAGCTAAGGGAAGCCTTAACCAATTATGGCATCAGTTACACGACTCAAGTTTCAGTAACCTGCTTGCTATCAAAGTGTAGGTATGGAAGCTCTCTCGTCTGTGTGCACCAGTGTAATGGTCCAAATTGAATTTGTCGTTTAGGGCTTTAGACCTCCTATTAAATTCGTGCCTGCTCTGCTTTTTATTGCTAGTTCAATCAAATTTTGGAGAGTACAACTAACTTTTCTCTGTAGTTTTCAAAAGCGACGGGTCGAATGCGGTGAGTTTTATTTAGGCTATAAGACGACTATTTTTTGTAGTTGTCGTGGTTGACGACTGTCTGACTTTTTTTATTTTGATCGTGACCCTTACCCATGACAACAAATCATCGATAGTTTTGAGCTTGTGAAGGGGTGCTCGCCTTTTGTTGAAGGGCGATACACCACTGTTGAACAATGCGTTGTCATAAGATTTTTCTGAAAACAATATAGTAGTAACCGCAAATTCTCCTGCTGATTCGATTTTGGGATGCAAAGGAGCCCATTTTGGAACAATATGTGGAAGAAAGGCAAACGTTAAACCGCTAGGCGTAAAGTACATCTAGCGAATATACAACTCTAGCGCTTAAAATTCTGTTGCAATTTAGGTTCCAAGTGTCTCGGTTATTAGACTAAATCATGCACAGCGCCGCTTTTCGTTGCCACCATTGCATTTACATAACATAAAACTATTATTGCATTCAAACTGTATAATGATGATACTTATAGATGAAGCACCAAATCTGTTGCTACACTTCATCGTTTATGTTACAGAAACGCGGTTGGCTCCAAATTCTTAGAATTTACAATTAAGGAAACGGTTTTGGATATTACCTCATTACAATATTTCTTTAGTGAAAGCTAAACGTAGACCAACAATACGCGTTGGGTAATGACTGGCAATTACTGCAAATTTTGAGCACTGCAAATATTTGGTTTCGCCAAACATTCGATGGCAAGCGCATTGAGTGGCAACAAAAATGCCTCGCAGTAGTTTACATGTTGGCGAGTTGATTTTAAGGCTGTACGAGTACTTTCAGTCTAAAAGAAATAATTTCGGGCAGCTCATACTAGTAGTGCAATTACATAATCGTGTCACAGATGCTCTACAAATTGGTGGATCTACATTAAAAAGTGTGCTAAGTGGAAAAAAATCAGAAGAAAAGGAATGCTCACAATTTTTGGTGAAATATGAAAAACGTAAATGTCTGAAAACATTAAATGTTTCAGAAGGTAAAAATGCAGAAGACATGTAATATAATCACATGTATGATGTAAAAGAGCATATTATTTTGAATGCCATTCCTTTTATATAAGCTAAAAGAAAGTCAAATTTTAGATACTAGTCGCGCAAATTTAGCTTGCGAGGAAAGTAATGTTGTTACAAAAGGAACTGTTTTCTTAGGAAATTATATAAATTTCAGCAACAAAAATTACCATTTCGTGTTCTTAGATGAAACCTGGATTTTTTTCTAGAGGTGGATTAAAAAGATCTTGGTGAGACGATTCTATTAAGTCCGTTAAAAATCATGGTGACGTAGGAACCCGTTACATAATATTACATACAGGGACAAATAATGAATTTGTGGAAGGTGCGAGCTTAATTTTTCCTTAAACTTCGAGGAGTTTATATTATCATGACAATATGGACGGAGAATTATTCATAAAATGGTTGAAATTCAGTTACTATCTAATTTAAGCCAGCCATCTGTTATTGTCATGAATAACGCTCGCTATCGTTCAGTGGCGATTAACAATCAACCAACTAGTAATTGGAAAGGGGACCTAATTAATAAGTAAAACAAAGAACCGCCAGGAAAGCGCGTGTCCTGTTGGCAGGCTTTCCACGTTATCTCCAGCATTACATCAACAGGTGGCGCATAACAATTCCGGATTGACATGTACTGCTGGAGGAAGAAACAGGTACAGTTCTATTCTAATACGCGGGAAATAAGCAAAAATATCAAATCACCCACCTCCCTCCTTGGCAAAGTTATCAGACCTTCTATTGTCCTGATGTGGTATCGTGTATCGGTTTTAGAGCGGATTACCGTTAAAATTTTTCATTATAAATGCGCAAAATTGATCCTCTGACCGTAGTCGCCTTCGATTAATTTCTTGACTAACTGTACTTAATAATAATCACTTATAATACCATGAGTAGTCAAAGTTATGTCGAATATTTTTGCTGTGGTATCACGAATGTCCATTGCGCTTAGGTTCGATTAGGACGAGTGCGCTAGCACGAGTCCTAATCCCAAGTGCAATGGACATGAGTGATACCACAGCAAAAATATTCTACTTAACTTTGACTAAGAATGGCATTCGAGGGACTATTCAATGAACCAAACTACTTTTTCAAATTAGTTTTCAGTAAATCTAGCAACAAACTACGCAATTTCTATAGTAACAGAACACTAATATTGACTTTTTCTAATAAAAATCACATTTGTTTAAAATATTCACTATACCACTAGTGAAAATTGTCGATTATTTTCACTAGTGAAAATTGTCAAAATAGTTCATTTTTATTGGCTCAAAGACGTCAAATCTTGTATTTTTATTGGACAGTTTTTGATAGATGACAAGTGAGTTGAATAGTCACTTAAATTTAGTTTGCAAATATTATTCTGAGAGATCTTGGGCATATGTGAAAATGTATAATAGCAAGTTGTTTTGCAGAAAGCAAGGAATTTTCTTCAACGCCTACAAATAATAATACCACGTGACTTATCTCCTCCACTGGTTGCTTTCGGTCTACTAATTTCTGTAGCGCCAGTAATTTTGCCCTTTCCACTCTCTTTTTACATTGCGACCAGCAGTAGACTGTGTAATGGGATTTATGTTCAGATATCTTGCGTTAAATAAAGAACATGCTTGTATACCTTAGCAGAATTAAGATTTAAAAATTCTTCAATTCAATTAGTCATACCTATAGAACTAAACTAAATATTGCAAAAAAAATATCCTTCACGATAAGTTATAATAAGGATGTCGTGAATTAATACATTTTGGTGCTGTTATAGATATTAACGATACAAGTTTGATTATGAGCATCTTAACGAAACGAGTTTCGTTGTGTGCCATAAGCAAACGTGTATTGTTCAACATTTTATCTTCATCAATAAACTCTGGTTCACTGTATAAAAAGAGTGCGGTAATATCTGTCCATTACCGCACTGAGTGCGGTAATATCCATTATCGCACTCAGTGCGGTAATGAAGCTCTTAACGATACTAAAATTAATTTGGTTAAGACGCTATAACAACACGGATGAAGATAAATGATGTTAAACAATTTTGGCAGCTATGGGTATTCTATCAATTTGTATCATCAGTTGCTCGAATAATGTGAAGCACCAATTAAATCAATAAAATTAAAAAAACACATCTCCCTTGTTTTAATACACCCCGTACAAATTTTTTATTATTATAAAGGTAAAAACTGTATTCAATTAGATTAAAAAAATAATGGTTTCAATTTGAACCAACAAGCCACGAAATATGATTTTGATGTTGCTATTTAATTTAAAATTCGATAGCGCGACGTCCTCCTAAGTATAATTATGGATTACACCAGAGCTCTGGCTGTTATAATTTTACTAGTAACTTCCACACAGGCCAGCCATCGGCTTTTAAAATTAATTAATTTTCAATCTAAGCTATTAGCGATATTGCTTTGCCCGAAAGTATGGAAGAAAAGCGGAAATTAGAAAAGTTCGAAATGGTTTAACAGAATTAATGAGGCCGCAATCTTGGCAAACAGTCCTGTTTGAAGCGCACCTCACCAGTGCTCGCAATTACCAAACAAGTGTAAATTCGCGTCAAGGGCTAGTCGTAGAGGCGGTAGCTTCCCTCCTGTATTTATGAGGAAGAAAAGAAAGCTCCTTACCTGCTAGGATTTCCTTGCGGTTTGAAGCCCCCAGAGACCGAGTCATGAATAATTGCTAGTTAGCGAAGTATGAAGGACAAAATGAAACAGCTCGGGATTCTTCATGAGTTATTTGTGCTTTCGGATTTGTTTGCTCGTATCGCGAGAATCCTGGAATGGAATGTTTACGACGAGAATCCGGGTCAAGTGTGAACGTTCCCGCGAATCGTTTGTGTTATTCTCGGAAGAAAGGGGTAAGGTGGCTGTTACTTGATCTATAAATAGCTTCGCGTGGAAAAGGGCTAAAGACGCGCTTATGTCACGGAAATCGAGCCCTGATGGTTGTGCGTGAAACTTATGTCCAGCTGTCTCGTGAGAAAGAATTGAGACATAAAAAATCGAATTGTGAGAAAGTGATGATGATAGTAAAAATCAATAGTAAGATTTACTACGCCTTGATTATTATTATTAATTTTGAATAGAGACATAGCTAGATACAATTTCCCGTTAAAATATAGACAAATCATCTCTAGGAGGTGGTACAGGGTTATTCATTATAAATTACCCACCCCTTATCATCGTTATTATTGCCTATAGAGAAAAAAGTTTTAAATAAAAGTTATGTGGTTATAACTGAATTTTGTTAAAATGCTATCAAAAGTACAGTGGCGTGCATAATTAAGGGGATACAAAAAAGTAATATATTTTTTTAAATGGAACACCCTGTATATTATTAAATTTTTGGAATGATCTTTCTTTCCTGATTTCAAAAATATACCATATGTTACCCTTACCTTATACCGTTTTTGAGTTATTAAACATCAAATATCTTAGTTAAACTAGTTAACATTATTAAATATAGCAAAGTTTTATTCAGGAAATTTAAATATATATAAATGATAACTAATTTTTATTATTTCATTAAAGAAATGTCACTTATCAAACAAAATAGTTGCATTTTCATAGCTTACTTTAATAATTCCTATTTACAGTAACTAGTTTAACTAAGATATTCAACGTTTAATAACTCAAAAACGGTATAAGGTAAGGGTAACATATGGTATATTTTTGAAATCAGGAAAAAAAGGTCGTTCCAAAAATTTTATAATATACAGGGTGTTCCATTTAAAAAAATATATTACTTTTTTGTATCCCCTTAATTATGCACGCCACTGTACTTTTGATAGCATTTTAACAAAATTCAGTTATAACCACATAACTTTTATTTAAAAAATTTTTTTCTATAGGCAATAATAACGATGATAAGGGGTGGGTAATTTATAATGAATAACCCTGTACATGTGTTCTCAGTATTGTTTCTCAACAGTGGGTAATAGTATATGTATGTCACAAAATACGGAGAAAATGAAGAAATCGGCATTGACATCATTTACCGCAAGGTAAAATAAAGTTATCGATTATACATACATACGTACTTAATAACATATAAATATGAAGTTTTCCAAATATCAAAGGTGAAAGGTATCCAATTAACAAATCTAGTTCAGAGAGCTAAGATTCATTCCCTTGATAATTTTATATATATCATTGCAGAAATTCTATTTTATTTACCATGGCTGGATATTTCGTCCCTTTAAACAGATGAATAATTCTGATTTTAAGTATCAAATATCCTTTGCTACTACGATACTACAATACCTACATCTCGCATTTTAAATACTTGTTTCTCTTTACGAAGATGATATTTACATATTTTTGAAAACTTCGATATTATCTATTCTCTTATACTATCGGTACTTGGTGTTCAGTACTTTTAAAACATAAAACCATATTTAAAGTTAGTGTTTTTTGTACGATTAACTTGATAAGAGGCTTCCACGAATGGGGCCCCCAATTAATCCACTGCGAGTTCCGGTTCAATGGGATTGCCGGGAACTGCCACTTAATAACCCTAACTTGGGTTCAGTTAGTTGTTGGAGTGAAACAAGACTTAACAAACACGAGTATATTGAGTAACAACGATTGCAAACGTCACTGATGGACCGATGGTTTTTTACAAAAGCTTCAACTGTTGTGACACGCTTGGATTGGCCACGCGAAAATAGCGAATTGCGCGTAACCGTAACACAAAATAACCTGGAAACGACTTTACCAGGGAGTTAGACCGAAACGCAAACTAGCACAAAGCATAGCTGAACTTGCTTCCTCGAGGCTCTGAATCTAACTGACTCTGAATTTACAGCGAGACGAACTCGCCAATTCAAGGAGGGGCAAGCTCAAACACTATTGGCTGAGGCGATCCTGCGTAGCCAATCGGAGCATCGCACGTTATTTAGGAAAAATGCTTATTCTAAGAAACCTTAATGCTAAGCTCTCTCAATGAGGCAATTGAACGAAATCCATAAACCCATGATTCCCAAATATGCTAAGTCGGCTTAAGTTCTAGTAGAAAATGTATCCATCCGCTTTAAAGCCATTAAGGGAAGCTTACAAATTCCTTTCCAACATTAACAGAGGCAAACAAATACGGCAAGATGCAAATTTGGCTTTACCACGACCTTTGAATGAGATAAAACAGTTATGACTTGAATTACGTGATTAATTATAATCAAAAAGGTTTTGATGCACGCATCTGTGTGAATCAAACATGCCGCCCCCGAAGTGCCGACTATGGCACGACGTGATTAAATCCCAAAATTAAACTGAAATCTAACACTACAAAATAATCAAATGCATAACAAGAACTAATGACAGATGATAATCCAAGAGTCTTACAGATAACTTACAACTAGCATGAATACAAGCAAAGAAACAACTAAACCTAGCAAAATGTTCAATTAGCGAAAACTACCAACTAAGAGCAAAGTCAATGTTTATTGCCCTTGATCGCAATGATCGTCTTTGGGTAGGATGTACACTTTACGCACCGAGCGTTTCAGGAGATTCCCTCGGGAATCGCGCACTTGCACCACACGCACAACACCAACCGCTCCTGGATATGTGGCCGAAATGATTGCCAGTGGCCAACGGTAGCTTGGAGATGCCTCGTCGTGGACGAGTACCACGTCGCCCACCTGGGGGGCTAGAGACGTGCTGGAGGACTTCCACTTAGGCCGGCGCTGCAGGAGGTGGAGGTAGTCCCGGGACCAGCGATCCCAAAACTGCTGGGACAGCCGCTGGACCAGCCCATAGCGGCTGAGACGATTTTCCGGTATGCCCTGGAGTTGGGCTTCCGGAAACGAAGTCAGCTTCCGACCGATCAAGAAGTGGGCAGGAGTAAGGACTTCGGGGAATGAGGCGTCGGTAGGGAGAACACAGAGTGGACGGGAATTTAGTATCGCCTCCACTTGAGTCAGCATGGTGTAATACTCAACGAAAGTTAACTTTGCATTGCAAGATATTCGCCTTAAATAATATTTCAATGACTTTACCCCCGCTTCCCAAATGCCGCCAAAGTGCGGAGAGCGTGCCGGAATAAAATTCCACTTAATGTTATGTTTCGACAATTCTTCCCTTATGCATTGCTCACTAGAGCCTGACAGGATATTTTTTAATTCCGATAGCTGATTTCTGGCACCGGTGAAACAGGTAGCATTGTCAGAAAATATGTTGGAGGGTAAACCGCGTCTGGAGATGAATCTCCTCAATGATGCAATGAAAGCCTCCGTCGTGAGGTCTTCCACGAATTCAAGATGAATAGCCTTCGTGGCTAAACACACAAATAGGGCTACGTAAGCCTTTACTTCTTTCGCGCCTCGCCCGGATTTGTTTTTTATAAACACGGGACCCGCGTAATCTATCCCGCAATTACTGAAAGGGGGAGAGGGTGTGACACGAGCTTCGGGTAGTGATCCCATCAAGTGTTCATTCATCTTAGGCTTGGCCCGGAAGCATATCACGCAATTGTGTATTACTTTACGTATTAGGTCTTTGGCTCTCACGATCCAAAACTTATCCCGCAATGAGGCCAGTAACACCGAGTGTCCACAATGCAAGAGCCGCAAATGCTCTTGCTTCACGATTAGCAACGACAAAGGGTGACTAGCTGGTAACAAAAGGGGATGTTTCTGATCAAAGCTTAGATTGGAGTTTTCTAGACGGCCGCCCACGCGCAGTAGGCCCTGATCGTCCAGAAATGGGTTTAGAGAAAGCAGCGCACTATTTTTCGGCAATGGCGCTTTTTTAGACAAAACTGCTATTTCTCCGGAAAAGACTTCCGCCTGGGCAATTTTGATCAGGCGGCGAGTCGCGTCCTCCAATTCGTCAATGGCTGGAGGTCCCGACCAGCGCGTTTCGGTGTTTCTGTTTCTCGCGAGACGCAGGCAGTACGCGACTACGCGCTGTAATTTTGTAAAACTGGAATAGCGCCTGAAAAGTTCAAATTCTGGGACGCGATGGTGAAGAGTGGCCACTACTGGGCGCGACTCTTGGGCTGCTAGCTCACCCGAATCAATTTTAACGGGCTGGGGTTTTAAGTCCGCCTGTGACAAAAATTCTGGCCCGTGCCACCACAAGCGTGAGTTGAGTAACTCCTGGGGTAACATTCCCCTGCTAATTATATCGGACGGGTTGCAATTTGTACGCACGTGAAACCATTCTTCCCTATTGCTTAGTTCGTGAATCTCGGACACCCGGTTCGCGACGAACGTCTTCCAATTACTCGCATCCTTATTTATCCAGTGCAGAGTTATGGTGGAGTCCGACCAATAGTACACGCGGTCAAATTTAAATGCGGAGGAATCGAGTATAGTTTTAATCAAACGAGCCAACAGTAAGGCTGCGCAAAGCTCCAAACGAGGCAAGGATATTGTTTTTAATGGAGCGACCCTTGACTTAGCACAAAGCAAATTGGTGGTGACATTACCGCGCGCGTCAACGCAACGTATATACACGGCGCACCCGTAGGCTACAGAACTCGCGTCCGCAAATCCGTGGAGATCTATCGAATTTATGTCATCGCAAATTACCCGTCTCGGAATTGCCAACGAGCCCAAAGAGCGTAATGAAGAATGGAGTTCGTCGTATCTGGAGCGCATCTCCATGGGCACCGTTTCGTCCCATGACAACTTCAACTGCCAAAGCCGTTGCACGAGAAGTTTCAAAGTTAGAACGCTTGGACCAAGTAGTCCCAAGGGATCGAATATTTGAGCCATACTAGAGAGTATAGCCCGCTTGGTAACTGATTTGCAACAGCTAGGGTTTACTCTGTAACTTAGCACGTCCCGCCGAGTATCCCAAAAAATGCCGAGAGTTTTCTCCGTGGCGTCTTCCGTCAAAGAAATGGGCTCCATGCTGCCGCGATCTACACCAATGGCGCTAGCTACTTCACTGTCGTTGGATGCCCACTTTCGCAATTCAAACCCGTACCCCGACAAAGCGCTACTAATTTCGAATTGCGTTTTTATGGCTTCCGCCCTATTTTCAAAACCAGTCAGTAGGTCATCTACATAAAAATCCCGGCTAATTCTTAATGAGGCCTCTGGAAGCGATGCTTCGATTTCCTGGGCGATTTGTATCAAGCACCTAGTTGCTAGGTACGAGGCTGATTTAGTACCGTAGGTGACCGTTAATAATTTGAAGCATTTTACCGCTGAGGTTTTGTCGTCACGCCATAAAATTAATTGGTATTGCGTCTGCGAGGGGTCCACGAGAATTTGCCTATACATTTTGGCGCAATCTGCTTTCAGCACGTACTTGAATTGCCTAAAGCGACAAAGAATTGCAAACAACGACTGCTGGACCACTGGGCCCTTATGTTGAAGGTCGTTAAGCGATACTCCGGAGGAGGACGCACAACTGCCGTCAAAAACAACGCGATGTTTGGTCGTTGAACTGTCCTCCTTTATGACTGGCAAATGTGGTAAATAAAACCTAGGATGAGGAAGGCTCGCTTCGTCGTCCACCTTGCTCAAGTGACCAAGCGACTCGTATTCTTTGAGAAATGCGGAATACGCGGTTTTCAACTCGGGATTTTTTGACAATTTGTTTTCTAATGAATAGAAACGCTTTAACGCTATACCGCGCGAGTCTCCCAGCGATGGAGCATCTTTCCTGAAAGGTATGCTCACGATGAACCTACGCGGCTCCGACGACGCCCGTTTCGTAGTCGATTGAAAATGGTCTTCGCAAAATTTGTCATCAGCAGAGAGTCGGCCTGATGAACCGTAAGCCCTCTCGATTTCCCAAAATCTCTGAATGCCGTGCTCGATGCCGGCTACACTTAAATGAACTCTATTTGAAAGCATGAGCGCTCGATTTTCGATGTTCATGTTTCCGCCTAAAACCCAACCAAAAAGAGTTTTTGTTAAGAATGGCTTCTCTGGGCCCAATTTCACCTGTCCCTGACAGAGCACTTGCCAAAAGACATTCGCGCCTAATAAAAGATCAATCTTTCCCGGTGTATTACAATCTGAATCGGCTAGCACAATGTTTGGTGGGATCTTCAAATCCCTCAACGAGAAAGAAAGGGCCGGCAGAGGGTCCGTAATTTTGTCTAACACAATACAGCTCAAAATGTCCTCGTATTTCCCGTTACGGGAGCGGATTCGAACGTTTGCTCTGAATTCAGCGTTCAGAGCCCTGGCACCAACACCCGACAGTGAGGTGATATTACCTCGTTTCTCAATTTTCAAATTTTGACACAAGTCGGCGCTAACTAAGTTAAGTTGGGATCCGGGGTCCAAAAGAGCTTTTGCCCGGGAAAATGACCCGGAGGATCCTTCTACGAATACGCTAACCGTGGACAATAAAACTTGCGCTGGCGCCGCGATTGCAGGACGGCTACAAGCTGCTGAAACGGATGCGACGGGTGCCTCGCTCGGGGAGACGGCCCCGACCTCCCGTGCGTCACTGCTGGATTCTGGCGGTCCAGGACGCGGCGACGAAGTATTTTCGTGCGCGTCGCGCTTTGGACGCAAACACAGTAAAGTATGGTGCTTTTTTCTGCATACGCGGCATCTCGACGATGTGCATTTTACCACGAAATGTCCGGGCTTGAGACAATTGTTGCATAATTTCAAACGACGCGCCTCTTCGATACGAGCGTTTACCGACAATTTTGAGAATGATTCGCAAGCGCTAATCGAATGATTACTATTTTTGCAAAAATCACAAGAGTGATTACCTTGCTCTCTGGCTACATGAGCGCGTGCATGACTTTTTTGCTCGGATCCCTGATTTCCCAAACTCGAACCTATTTTCGCAGCTTCCAGCGAACCTAATAAGTGACTTTTGCTCTCTAAAAAATCTAACAACTCTCGCAAAGTAGGAAATTGTCCGGCATGTTTGCATAATTCCCAGTCAGTCTGCATTGCTGAGCTGAGCTTCGAAACTATGATATGTATTAGTATGGTGTCGACTGTGGGTTCCCCGTACGCCTTTAAAATTTCCAAAATTCTAACTACACTATCGAGCAGCCTTTGAACAGACGAATGTGAATCCTTTTTTACGTTCTCTAAACTGAATAACGCATTTATGTTTGATTTTACGATCAGTTTCTTATTTTCAAATCGCTTGACTAGAATGTCCCAAGCAATGGTATAGTTATCGTTGGTAACTTTTAACGACGAGATTGAACTAGCAGCTTCTGCCTTAAGGGAATAAATCAAATAGTAAAATTTCTGAACGTTGGTCAAATTAACGTTGTTATGAATAAGCGACGTAAAGGAGTCATGAAATTGAACCCAATTCTCGAATTTCCCGGAAAAGGAAGGCAAATCTAAGGGTGGTAATCTTAATCCAGCGAGCTCTCCTGAAGGGCCACTTTGCGAAGAATTTTGACCTACATTCGGTTTTATACCCGAACTGATCTTATTTTTTGATAAGAATTCCTTTACTGCGCTACTAATCTCGCTAAAATGAGTCATAAAAGAGTCAAATTCATTGAAAAGTTCATCAAAGTTTTCAGCGTCGGCCTCCATTAGGCCCTCCATTGACTTCTTATACTCATCCAACAAATTTTGGAAACAACTAAACTCTTCTGACAAGTTGCCGACCTCGTGAGCCTTCACGGGGCTGGACGAAGAAATTCTATGAAATAGAGTTTTGAAACGATCTACTTGGGCTTTTATGAATTTGCAACGAGTGGTTAAAGTGCGAGTTTCCGACATGACCGCTGATGTCGAACGAGTTTCCACCATGACTGACACAAGCAAAAAACAGCACTAAACGAAGGTGTAATGGAAAAGGACTTACTTTTGATTTGAGAACGTAGTAACTTCTTGACGAACAGAAAACCAACCCGCTGCCGATCGCTGCCGCTTGACGTGGGACCTGGACTCGGTGTAAGCTCTCGATGGTTGAATTTCCTGGTGTTGGCGAAGCTTCTTGACGCTCTCCGACGAAACGATGTTGGAGCAATTGCATCCACCAGCTACTGGAAACTTGTACACTCGCGTTTTTTAGCTTCTTCCACATCCGGCTCGAAGGACCAATGTTTTTTGTACGATTAACTTGATAAGAGGCTTCCACGAATGGGGCCCCCAATTAATCCACTGCGAGTTCCGGTTCAATGGGATTGCCGGGAACTGCCACTTAATAACCCTAACTTGGGTTCAGTTAGTTGTTGGAGTGAAACAAGACTTAACAAACACGAGTATATTGAGTAACAACGATTACAAACGTCACTGATGGACCGATGGTTTTTTACAAAAGCTTCAACTGTTGTGACACGCTTGGATTGGCCACGCGAAAATAGCGAATTGCGCGTAACCGTAACACAAAATAACCTGGAAACGACTTTACCAGGGAGTTAGACCGAAACGCAAACTAGCACAAAGCATAGCTGAACTTGCTTCCTCGAGGCTCTGAATCTAACTGACTCTGAATTTACAGCGAGACGAACTCGCCAATTCAAGGAGGGGCAAGCTCAAATACTATTGGCTGAGGCGATCCTGCGTAGCCAATCGGAGCATCGCACGTTATTTAGGAAAAATGCTTATTCTAAGAAACCTTAATGCTAAGCTCTCTCAATGAGGCAATTGAACGAAATCCATAAACCCATGATTCCCAAATATGCTAAGTCGGCTTAAGTTCTAGTAGAAAATGTATCCATCCGCTTTAAAGCCATTAAGGGAAGCTTACAAATTCCTTTCCAACATTAACAGAGGCAAACAAATACGGCAAGATGCAAATTTGGCTTTACCACGACCTTTGAATGAGATAAAACAGTTATGACTTGAATTACGTGATTAATTATAATCAAAAAGGTTTTGATGCACGCATCTGTGTGAATCAAACAGTTAGCGTATAGGGATTTTAATGTTTGTCAGTAGTGAGCGTTGTAACGCTGAAGTTGCACGTGTTCCTGCAGTTTGCTTTGCTTACATGTTCACACAAGCTTTGACCTGTTTATTTTGACTTTATATTCACACCGGTATGTACCTTTGATCATATTGCTCTTATTCTGTTATGTCATGCATGTATTTCAGAAGGCGTGGAAATTATAAGCAGCATAATTTTCTATAAATTAATTTTTTGATAGTTTTTGTTATCTCAAGAGGAAACGTAAATCAGTGTCTGGAGTAACGTTGATCGTTTGATTAGTGTTTCCCCTTTGATTAGATCTAGATTCTATTGTGATCATTCGAATGAAAAGTTAGAAGAGGCACTGCGAAAATGAGTTGAAGGAAAATCATTCGAGATGCGTTAAGGCGATTTGACATTCCATGTCAAACGTTGGATAACAAGCGTGAAGGAATGCGTGTGCCATGTTATTTTCTCCGCCATAGAATTCCGCACACACCAATAATATTTCCCCATTAGCAAATGTAGCTCTTCGCTCTACAGTCCACCGAGGGTTGAAAAGCTTCTCGGAAACCGAGAACTGGCTAGTTATATCTTTGGGGGAGGCTATGGTTTTGTCTGAAGAAGAGAAGTCAGGAAACTCGCAAACAAACCGGTCGTGTGACTTGGCTAGTTCGGAATTAGTAGTTTTTGCGCCATAATAGTTGAAGTGGTAACTTTTGCTGGGAAGGATCTTTGGTTAATCGCCGAATATTTACTACTTTCGCAGTTAGGACCTGTTAGAGGGTGCCATTGTCATTGATTAAGTTCCGCCGGACTCCAACGATTAGGACTCGGGGTTCCTTCGACTCCGCTGAGCTACTTTCTTCTGAGCGTTTCTGCCACTCAGATGACCCTCACCGTAGGTAAGTGTCGCTTCAGCCCCTTTTATATTGCTCTATTCACCTCTCCCTCGTAGCTAGAATAGTTACAGCCCTTCAAATTTAGTATAAACGTATAATGTGTTTTATGTAGACACGAGTTTTGAGTTCTCCCGCGCAAGAAAGACTTAAGAATATTGTAATATGTAAGCTGAATTGGTAATACGTAAGCTGAATTGCAACCAGCCTAATTGCGATCCAGTGATCACAATATATAATATCCGCCGTTAGGGTATTTCCCCTTCTGCAATACTAGTTCGATAAGGGGCTAGCTTCCACTGATTATTTCACCTGTATTATTGTATGCTCGATATAACGTTTCAATTGTGCCACTGTGTTACCTGTAGTCTGTAAAACCATATGCAGTTATATCGAGAGATCCAAACAAAAACTGATTCTCAGCGGGCTGTGAAATTCAAACGTTTGAAAAATATGTTGGTAGCACTGTAAGTCTATGTCAAATTGGAAGTTAGCAGATTAGGTTTTGCGTCAGTTTTGTTCTCGATATTTATGAGCGAATTAAGCACCAACCAGGTGGAGGCATGGTGAGTTAATGCAGTAATCTAGCCTGTCACATCCTCTCGACGCCGACACCTTGGACTTTTAATTTGGAAGACACCACCCATGTGTTTAGGCGACCAATCCGACTGAGTGGCGTCCGTGAAATCCTTAATAATTACTTTTTGCGTCCCTACCAGAATTGACTTTCGGTAGTAACATCCATACTTTCAGAGCAAAACCTCTTGCATGTCCCAATGAAGCTTGCGGTATGCACTTTTGGCTTTGTTAAACAATTACCTTTAGAGTTTGACAAATTACAGTAGTCCAGGGTCTTCCACAGTTTTAGCTCATGAAAAAGAGGTAGACATCTTTAAAGTAGCAGCCAAATGTGCAGCTTGGGGATTTAATCTGTCACTTATTTATGTTGATAATTAGTATTTGGATAAAAAAATACTTAAAAAATCATATACTTGGAGCTAACTGAGATAGAGGGCTAGAGTGTCAGTGTTGAGGAAACATCGAGGAAAATTTTATGACGATGTGCGAAGTTATCCGACGATTCTGGAATCGTCCTCATGGAGGTCCCTGGATCTCATTGCTAACTCACCTTATCTTTCCATCTCGTGCGAGGACGTCCCCGTTTCCTTCTGCAATTAGGTGTCCATTCGTATATGCGTTGAGGCCATCTGGTATTCTGCATTCTTCTGAGGTGGCCGTACCATAGTAACTATTTTTTGTCTATTGTGTCGATGATAGAGTGTTGTACGCCCATTCTTTGTATTATAATCTCATTTCGTACTCTTTCTATTCTTGATACTACACAACTTCTCCACCAGAAATCCATCTCGAGTGCTCTTAATCTTCTTTCGTGTGTTTTATTCAATACCCACGTTACGGATCCATACATGGTTATACTTTCTGTTATAGTATTAAATACTATTTTTTCGTAATTTTGTTGCTCCATAGGGTCGAATTCATTAAGCATATACTTTTTGTATCAGCAAGAGAAAGGTCGTCTTCAATGACAGATCTTGGTATTAAAAGTAATGAGTTTTAACATGGTTGCAGAAAAAAGTAATGAATCGTTCGAAGAACTACACAACGGTCATTATACCGTATGATCGAAAACTTTTAACCTCTAGAGAGCTGTACATTAAAAAAAAATTAGTGTTGGTAATGATGATTAAATGTACTTAATAATATAACCTACACATTTTGGCAGAATCGCTTAATTTTTACAGAAAGTTTAATACCGAACACTTTTGAACAGCTATGATTGTTTTGTTACTAACATTTTTATGTACCTATTCAACCAAAATGTTTGTATTTGTTAAAATGACATTGCTGATATAACCTTAAACTGACAGATATAAAATGCCAATGTGACTTTTTCTACCACGACTGCCAACAACAATTTTTGACAAAATAATTCCACAACCCTCTAGAGGATAAAAGTTTTCGATCATACTGTACGTGGTTTGTCAGATACTAGAAGTCGCTCAATGAATCGCTGTTTAAGGTTTTAAGGTTTTAAGTAGCTATTAAAGAAAAGTTACTTGATTTAATGTTAATATCGTTAGGTGATTCGTATCGTTCATATTTATACTGAACAAAGATTGTTATACAAAAAACGTTTGATCTTTAAACAAAGTTAGCCCACATTGCAAATATGATCATATCAAAGGGATTACTTTAATAAACCGCGAGCGATCAAAATATGCCCAATGGCAGTATATATTCAATTGTCTCATTTTAATATTTTTCTCAGAAAGTTCTTTACCTGTTTCCATTTTTCCAAAATATGTAAAGAGGTCCTTAGAAGAGAAAGAATTATTCAACTTGAAAATGCAAAGTTAGTCAAAGGATCTCCAGTGTATACCTAGTACTTCAAGTTGTACAGTTCATAATATAGATAGAATTTAATTAGATGAAATGATCTCGGAAACCAATTGGCCCTGCATACATCATGTCTAGTATGCCTTAGTGTTGCGTATCCTCTCTAAATATTTGTACTGTCTACTTGTGCCAAA
Source organism: Agriotes lineatus (assembly GCA_940337035.1). Classification (NCBI taxonomy): domain Eukaryota; kingdom Metazoa; phylum Arthropoda; class Insecta; order Coleoptera; family Elateridae; genus Agriotes; species Agriotes lineatus. Next base: position 36,198,269 of record OW679194.1, on the reverse strand, counting down.
TTAAAAAGGCATAAGACATTTACCAAAAAAACTGGCAAATAAAAAGAAATGTGGCTGCCTGCAAAATCATCGGCTTTTATTCACTTAAGGGGATTCCCTTCGGGTAACTGTACAAATTCAATGCAAATTCAAAGAAGAAACGTCGGGGAAATCTGAATAAGTTGCTATGACGCGTGTTTGGAGGTTTCACATGCAGACAATGCCGATTTTTGTCGAGTCTCGATTTCAGGAATTTCAAAAGCAAAAATGAGGCTTCAAACGAAACGAAGTGCCAAGGAATAATGAAAAGCTGACAAGTAGTTGGTTGAATTTCGCTAGGTTGGAACATTGCAATTTCCTTTGATGAATGAGGTAGTGTGGGCGACTAATTACGAGAGAATTTGGTTTCGAGAAAGTCGTCTTTTTCACCTGAGAGGTAATTTCGAAGGGTTTATACCTACAATGGTAAAATTAATTTTGCATTGCTTCAATCTAAGAATAGATTGCAAGATGTTTTATCCAGCTAAAGTTGTGGGACATGAGACACTCAAAAAAAAAATTTTAGGAAATTGCTATACTTAGATCTAGAAATTACATTTCAGGAAGAAATAAAAATCCATCCATTGTGCGATAAACATAAGTTTGAAAAAATGTTTTGCTAGAAAACGAATATTAACACGATAAACGAGGACACAAAATGGATCATGAATTCAACAATGCTGTTATAATAGAATACTCCAATCTGAAAGCGCTTGCCGAACAGTTTAATTTTCTAAGCAACTTTTATTAAATTAGTACGAAAACTTCAATAACAACTCTAATTACACAGCTCTTTTAAGTGTACGTTTAGTTGGGTTGCAGTCTCAATTCGTAATGGAATCCAAGTTTTGCAACCCACACTGTATATAGCAATCACAATTATATTGAAGTAGAATATTTGTAAACGGGGAAATGAAGAATTTTTGTTCGTTGGGGATAACACAGCGAATAACATGAATGAAGTTGTGAAACCTTCGATTTGTATAAATTATGAAAGTAGGTTGATGTCACGCAAGAGTTTCCGTTTCCCCCATGAATGAATTTACAACTTTTAGAGGTAAAAATCGTTAGATATCGAAACCTAAGTATACATTAACAAAATATATATCTTAACTTTAATATATGTAAAATTTCTACATTGTCTGCTCATTCATGTACGGCACTCAATAGTAGAGAAAAACATTCGTCTTCAGAAATAAAACTGAACGAGTACACATGTTCAGGTTACTGGTGCATAATTATTAGTGAAGCTGAGCGATATGAGCCATTTTTAATATTTATAATTTCAAACTGAAAATAATTTTATGCGTATGTACCTACTTACTTAATCTCGACCTCTTGTATCTTTTCAAGTGTCGAGGTTTTATAACGAGGTTAAAAAATGTCAGCCTCGGCGTGGCCGAGTGGTTATGGTACTCAGTTACGGTGTTAAAGCTAAGAGGTTCAATTCTCACACCTGGCAATACAAAAGCGGCGCATTCAATCGCATTAAAATTTGGTACCATACCCACAGCTGTGATAGTAGGGAAGTAAGTTATAGAAGGCATTGTGCTAACCACATCAACAAGTATGCCGTTAACGTTAACGTCCTGCTAGTGTGCTAGATGGCCCTGGCTGAAACTCCTAAATAGAGTGCAGCAACTTGAACTCTACGCTTTCATAGATTGTGTTGATATTTCTAAATTTGCATACCACACTGAATAGTAAATGTTACCGTGGAGCTACGATTATGTAATATCCTTCTTACATTACTGTAACTATATGTTCAAGTAGTAATGCATAAATGTTGTACGACAAAGCATTGCCTATGCATCAGAATGACTACGTGTTTTTGAACGAAGTGTATTCATTTTGTTGCTCGCTTTTAGTGACAGGTAACAGTAACTAAAATTTAATTTCTATACGTTTAAGATTTACATGTCGCTTTTGCTTTGAATAGCAGACACGGCTATGTCTTGTATTCAAAAACAGATAAAAATATATAACAACGAAGGCTACTGTAACGGAAACTTGATCTTGTTGACCTGAGTATTTGGAGTAACATTTCGATATACAGTTGATTTGTACGTGTGGGTTCTCTAGTGTTTGTGAGTATAAGTTAATAATTAAATTTAGGCACCATTAAAAAAGTGAAAACGCGCTTTCTAATATGTTTTTGTATACTGGGGCAATGGTTTAGCAGAGTGCCTCAGAAGTCGGCTTGAGTCAGTTGTTTTTTTGTGTAAGTGTATTTTTGTTCGTGGGCACAAGTAAATGCCCTGAAGGTGGCCTGGACTGAAACAGCAGCCATTGAAGTAGGTGTTATGTGAGCATATGCGAGCAAAGGCGTCATTGAAGCAGTTGATCGAGGGTGATATAATATTATTGTTCCCTGCGCCAACGGTGTGGCGTCTGCGAGTAGACTATCAGCATAAACGCGTCGTAGAAGTAGCTGTGAGTAATTCATTGTTAATATAAATGCGTAGCAAAACTAGTTTTCTAAGTGATGATTGGCGTTATTGTTCTGTTAAATGCGGGGTAGAAACAGCTATTCGATTCGTGGTATAGTATTTAGGTCTATTGCTAGTTATCATTGTATTTTACGAGAAATAGGAGTATATGTTGTTAAATTGTTTGTAAACTAATTTGTCCAGCTTGCTACGACTCCAACTTCTGGTTCAATTACATCTATGGGCTTTCCTAACTGCCTCACGTAAGTAACACAAAAGAGATCTCATTGCTATTGAGCTAGTTGGCAATAAATTGGGGCGAAATTAATTTATACAAACAGAAGAGGCACCTTAAGACGCAATACAATTTGGGGCCCACAACTTAAATGCTCGCACAGCAGCTTTACAATTTCGTGCTCAATTGGTGAGACTAATAACGTCCCTATAACAATATGTCGCAGAGTAGTCGTACTCAAACTGTAGAATTCCCCAGATATTAGACGTTTTCGCATTTCAGGATGTTTTTAGATTTTAACTGACTACATAATTTCCTTCAGCTAAATAAATCAAGGATGGTAAGTTCGTCGCTTATTCGTCGAAGTTTAAACTTCGAAATTAAATTTGGTTGTTTGTTCCGGAGCCCGAAATCCTCAAGAACGTTTTAGAAAATGAACTTATTTTACCCAAAACTTCATGAACATTTTTCACAGTTGTTTAATGCAATCGATACTCGTTGCTGCCAATAGCGTTTTGTAAAGTATGATCAAAAATTGCTTTCATCCAATATGGCTATGGATAAATTCCTACTTTATGAATGCAACTACGTTTATACTTAATGTCAAAGTTGATATTTGATTTTTAAGTGAGTTATACTTGAATTCATAAATTAGGAACTATTCTATAGCCATACCAAATGAAAATAATATAACTATACAGGGTTACTCATGAGTGGGTTACTTCTGACCAAAAGTTGAATGCAACCCAAAGTACAAAGAACGCCTATCACTTGATACAATATTTAATATGATATAATAAATTGAATAAAACTCCTCAACTTTCTGTGTACATGTCATTGGTGGCACTGTAAGTCTATGTCAAATTCGAGGTTAGCAGGGTAGTTTTTTGCGTCATTTTTGACACAAACACAAAACCTAACCTGCTAACCTCGAATTTGACATAGACTTACAGTGCCACCAATGACATGTAAACAGAAAGTTGGGGACTTTTATTCAATTTATTAATCATATTAAATATTGTATCAAGTGATAGGCATTCTTTGTATTTTGGGTTGCATTTAACTTTTGGTCAGAAGTAACCCACGCATGACTAACCCTGTATATACATAAGTAGTTATACTACACGTTATGGTTGTTTCTTTAGTTCACTGTAATTCGCTTTTTAAATTCAGAGATATAACGAATAGAACAAATATTTATTAAAAATGATGCGTTTCCATGAGATTTTCTAATTATTAATTCTTAACTAAATGTTGATTTTTACATAATGTTGAAGTCAATATTGCGAAAAAATTATAAAATTTTTCATTTTCTTCTAAGCGTCGCAATGTACAGGATGCTATTTCGTGTGGTTTGCATGTTAGCTCCACAAGTATTATAGTTAAAAACTAGTGGTTAAGTCACTATCTCGTTGTTTAATATAGTTTGCGCAGGACACTGAAATTTGAATAGTTTTTCAGCAAAAACTATCAAATATTTTTTATTTCATTAAAATCAAAAGTAAGTTGATCTGAGTATATACTTTAAGTTCTCTTATTTTTGAGACATATAGGAAAACTTTGTTTGTAATGGACAAGGTCTAGGCATGCGAAGGGTAAGGTACCTTAGACACCGACTGCTTTGGTCATATGGTCAGAGTTCTATTTAGAATTTAGCTGAATAGTAAAACGTTGTTGGTTTGTTATGACAAGGACTAGGCATTCGGAGTACCAGGCACCTTAGACTGATCTGGTCATATGGTCAAAGTCCTACTTAAAATTTTGCCGAGACTAAGGAGTTCTAACCCTAGCAAGGGATCTTTTACATTCTACACATCGTAGTAATATGGGACCCACGGCTTTACATCATTTTCGAATGATGGCATTCTGTAGAGGCTTTCATCCACATTTTTTTATTTTAAAAAACCTCACCGAAACCGGGAATCGAACTATCGATCCTTATATCAGTAGTCAGGATGCTTACTACTGAGCTACCAGTCCCGGCAGTAAAACTTTAGCAACATTTTTAAGTGAAAGTCGTAGTTGGCTGTAGCTCCAATGAATACTTTATATTTGAATCGTTCCAAATCGTTCTAGTTGTATATAGATATTCATAATAACGACATTCGGGCATTGTGTTGGTTTAATAATTATTTTTCTACGTAATAAATGTAGGTACTGTACTGAATACCTTGTAAGTTGAAGTCATTTAGGTTAAAACGGATATCACAGGCACTCGAAAAATTACAATAATTTGTAATTTATTATACCGATGGGACCACAATTATATATAACAGCAATGAGATAACATGAACAAGAATATAACACGTATTGCTTGAGTAAGAAAGAGATAAACATAGTAGCAAATATTCGAGAAGGCTTGACTCTTAATTTAATTATGACATTTGTCAACTAAACATGCCTACTAAAATATTTTTTTCGTATGGCTAACTCTTTCTTACTCAAGCATTCTATTTTGTTATTCATGTTATCTCATTGCTGTTATATATAATTATGGCCCCATCCGTATATGAAATTTTATAAAAATATAGTATTTTTAATTATGTATTTTCCTCTGTGTTTACTATTAGTTGACCCTGAACATAGTTAAAGACTATGAAGAATTTGATTTACCCCCAGTTTTTAGTCGCATTGTGTTCTTTCTTGATGACTGACAAAATATAAATTTCTTCCTTCTTTGTTTGTCTCGCTTTAAATTGCAGCTTGAAAGATGTAATATTTCCGTTTGATACTGGAAACTTTGATTCTTTATTATTTTTTACAATTGACCGTATAGCTACAGCAACAAATACAACTCTCTTGATAAAATAGTAAACTTAACGTTCAGTAATTTATTTTTAGCGGGCGCTTTTTAACGTCCAATTGTCTGAAAAATTTTGAAGGCAAACCGACTTAATTTCAATAAGATGTTATTACTTTAGCCAACCTTTTGCAGCCATTATCACTCTGAGAAGACAATTATTGATAATCCACAAGTAATATTAAATCGTCTAAATAATTTATGATTTCAACAGAACGGTGCTGCCTTGCATAATTTCGAAATTTTACGAAACTTTCAATGAATTCGGAATATATTTTGCTTTTATTTCGACATTGGAGTAAATAAAAATGTGAACTATTTAAAACATTGATAACTGATTGTGTTTGTAGATAATGTTAAACATTGTGACAACCTTCTTCTTCAATAGCTCGTATTGCCCACCGCTGAACGCAACGAAAGCGTCCCTTAACTCTTGTCACTTCTTTCTGTTCTGGCCCATCTGCATCTATTTACCAGTCACTGTCTTTATGTTATCTTGGTTGCGCTTCTAGTCCACTATCCGTTCCTCAGTCTAGTAACCTGTCCCGCTCACGTTCATTTTAGGTGTAAAACAGCTTCTACAGCATCACGTACACCTGTTCCCGGTCTGATAGTCTGAATTCTATCTGTAAAGGTGATTCATTTTTCTCTGCATTATTTGTATTATATTTATTTTTTTTTAAAATTCAAGATCCGGTCCATACTCACAATGAGGTGATTCAGTAATTTAATGTAAATTCAAACACAGTCTTCCTCACAACAATTATTGTTATGAGGAAGACTGTGTTTTAATTTACATTACCTAAATTTATTTTTTTTGTCATTGCTGGTGTCTCCCCTTCGTACATAAATATGGGGAGTGCACACTGATTAAATACTTTTCAAACATATCGGGAGGTCAAACTTGAGTCTAAGTTTACCGAATACTGCCCAAGATTCTGCGTTGAATTTCCTGCGTTTGGTTGTCGCGACCAATGTATTTGTACGTATATACGTGCTGGATCTCTGTATTTGTATATAGGCCAGCGTACATAAATCAATGTATGTACGCTGTATAGGCGATCAGAACAAGGTTTGAGACAAGTTGGGGTTTTGATAAATTCTTCCTGCAGCTTCCGGCAACGTGTGTACCATTGTCTGTGCTTTCTGTACAGAGTGATCAAGGTCACTAAATATATAAAGGTACCGCCATCCAATTCCAAGATTTTATTCCCCCAAATTAAAAAAGACAGAACATTGTAACAAAGTGAGAGTGAGAGTGAGACACTAATGACAGGAACCCCAAATTAAAAGAGACAAAAGGTATATGTTTGCACAGTTGGCGGTACCTTTATGATTTACTAACCTTATGAGTGATTATAAAATAACTACATCTAGTCTCGTTATACTCTTTATTGCTCTCAAACTAGCTAGATATGTCAACACTTAAGTATTGACATTGACAGTTCTGGCTAGTTGTAATTAATTGTAAGCGTCGTCTGCGTTGATTGTTTATAACAAGTCTGTTCAATGCCCTAAAAAGGCTGCTTCCTGACAACCGAAGTTTTATGACAGATGTCACCAAGATCGCGTGTTACAGGAAACTGAAATAGTCACCAGTATTTCAGAAATACTGATAAATTCACTGAAACAGAATAGAGAAAACTTATTTGAAGTGACAAATATCGTGAAATTTGGTATAATGTGTATAACGTCTGCTACAATGACCATGTTATACACATTGTTCACACTTTAGAAGAACGAATCGATTGTACTTGTCTGGAAACATTTACTAGTGTTAACACATGTACAAGACAGAGGATCTTTTTAATGCGCTATTTCATTTCCTTAATATATAATACTAGTAACATTGTAATAAAGATAATTGCATATTTTACACCGGTAGGAAATGAAATGAAAATTACTGCATCTTTATTAACAGACCCCCTAAAATCACATTTTGAATGTAGAGATCACAGTCAGCCCATTGTTGAAAGAATGTTATCAAAATTGATTAAATCTCTGCTTAGCAGTTATTGCAAAACACGAACAAATACAAACTGTTTTACTAGGTATATACTTTGCATTCTAAACTACTGAGTAGAAAGACAATAAAGTTTGTACGGGTTCTTTTCTGTTTATAAAATATATACAAAGTTATTTTAAACTTACTGTTCATTTTATATTTAACATTAAAGGAGAAATTAAACGGTTCTTTAATATTTCACAATGTCATAACACGTGTATAACCAAACATTTGAGAATGACATCGATTGACAACTTACAAATCTCAGTGTTAAAACCTGAATCTTAGATTCCATTGACACGCGATAGCAGCGCCTCTAGTTGTAAATTTAGATGTAATGAACAGACTTGTTACAATCAACACAGACGACGATTGTAAGTAACAGCGGCACATAAAAATTCAAAGGTAACTAGAGTAGTTCTTTTATAATCACTCTGTATAGTGTCTGTTATTAGAACAATATTTCTGGCGAAATATAGGTAGACTAATTTTTCGCCATGGATGTTAATTTCCATCGATTCCCAGTTATCATATTTTGCATACTTTCCAATAGCGTTCCGAAATATTTGGGAGAAAGTGTATTATTCTGCCTTATTTGATTTTAATTTTGTCAGTGTACTGATTTGCCGGTGGTCTACATGCTGTGGAATTTTCACATATAATCTCATAAGAGCATTAATTCTTTCCGGAAATTTTTTTGAGAGCGGTCCAAGAACGTCGTATTAATTTGCCCGAGCGGGACGCGAGGGCAAATTAGGACGTTGTTGAATGCATGAAAAATAATTTCCGGATATGAATTAATGCTCGAATGCAGATTCGGTAAGAAAACCGTAACGACACAAACCCTCACAGTTACGTTAGTCTACCTACAAAAAATTTCCAAGAAATTTTTTTATTGTCTTGGTTACGGCGAGTGAACTAATTTTTCTATTGGTCATTAATGAGTGTCGTACGATTTTCGTATACATATTTAATGACTGCAGAATAACGATGCGACATTTGACTAAAGCTTCTAGAAGTTTTTGCTGGTCTACTGAATCACAGCCCTTCTGAAGTCAACAAATACTGGTAGTAGTAGTCATTTATAAGAATTTACGTATTTAATTGCCCTATCTTTGATAAACCAAATATTATCTACAATATAATTAATGTAAGGTCAAGTTTGATATTTCAATATATTAGTTTTCATAAATAATTCTACGCGGTGTCCTACAACATTTCAAGTTCCAAGGCATTCTGGTTGCCTATCCTGGATGTCTCAAGGTTTTCAAAATTTTTGGGCGGCTGCTTATCTTTTTCGGCCATTAGCCAACTTGCGCTGAACCAGGAGGGATGGCAAAGTGTACTACATTTGTGAAGTCAAATGTTCTATTTTTATTTGGGAATTTTCGCTACCATCCTACATTGAGGATTCACTTTCCTGTTGTGTTGTCTCTTTTGGGGAGTTCATGAAGGTCCGGAAAGAGGCATTTTTCGAGAATTCTCGAAATGAGACATGTTTCTGTATTTGTGTCCGAACGAGCACATGCTACGATTTTGTCAAAACGGAATAGAACATCCCAATGGTAGGCCTAGCTTCTTTTTGTATTATTTGTTGAGATTCTGTTATGCTCCATTTTCAGTTCTTTTTCTAGTACGGGCGAATTTAGCTTCTAGTTACGGGGAAAACATTTTAGGGCACTGGAAGCTTTCAACCTGAGCTTCTGTGTAGTCACTGTGTAAGCTTGGGTGATATTAGGGAGTATTTTCTATTCACCTGGACGTAGACTTATGGTTTTGGCAATACGCAGTAGCTTAGTTATTGTAAATAGTATTTTTCAAAGTTAATTAATTCCGTATTACTACATCACTTAACTTTTTACGTAGATTTCACATACTTAGTTCCGATTTCGTGTAGGTATAAACTCTAATTAATGCTTTAATAATGGTTCTATGCTCAGCCTACTTAAAATAATGAAGAAATTTCAAATTATGGACCGTAAACTAAATTAAACTAAACGTACTAGATCATTGAAATGAGAAAAATAAGAGCTATTCATTCGCGTAAAAGTAGGTATCGTTTTCAGTAGTCATACTCCACCATGAGTATGAGAATGTCCATAAACAAATTCGTTTTAAGTTGTATTTGAAAAATTAAAGAACCTGGAAGTTGTATAGTGGCATCAGGTGATGTAATACACCTTACAAAGAAATGTTAAAGAAACTTCATATTAAATGTAGCATTTTAGTAGAATTGCAAATAGTAGGTACATAATCGTAGCGGGGTAGAGTCGTCTTTAGTTTTATAATACTTTTGAAGACCTGGTCAATTTCATGCAAAAGTTGCTGTTATTCAGAGTTGCTATGAGGCATCTTTTCCAAGATAATTTAGATTTTATGCTAGAAAGCAGTAAGTTTTAACAATGCACCCTAATCTTCGACTGGTTCTTAGTACGGCTTAAGAGCTTGAAGTTGGGTGCTTTTTACACACACTTAAGTCACTAAAATGAGTGTAAAAACTTTATGGTCTCTGAGTCATAACAAGTGCACAATTAGAGCGCACAGTTCAAATACAACGCTTTAAAACCGAAATGCGGGAATGGGTGCATTCTAATAACTTTGAATGAGAAAACATTGTTTGTGTGAAAGTGCCTGAGGAAGTCAAAAGTGGCATAAATTTGCAACAAATATTAAGGCTGTTCTCTGAATGTGATTTTTTTGGCAGTGGTCTGTTATGATATGTTTTATCGGACTTTTTCCAATGTCTAGGGTGTATATCACACAACGTTTCGGGAGTTTTTGATCTACTCCCGTCTTCCAAAACTCCCGAAACGTTGTGTGATATACACCCTAAACTACACCGGAAAAAGTCCGATAAAACATATCAAATATTAAGGCTAACCAAATTATTAAAAATCCATACTCTGTATAGTAGTTATGATAGTTTGGAAAACCCACATATTATGGGCATCATGTGCTTGTTTGATCTGTCGTCTATTTCAGAACATCAGCACTGTCTCAGCTAGATAATGCGTTGATCCCCTTTCCAAATAAATAGCGATCTAAATTCCGCATTAATTCCCAGCCACAGGGTTGCCCATTAGGAGTGTGTTACCAGGCCTATTTATTGCGAGGGGTAATTTTGATTTGTTTTGTTGTTGAAGTTGCGAGCGCCGCGACTCCATTTGCGTGCAAATTCAACCCCGTGCCGCTCCACGCCGCAATTTGCAAGGGCGCGTAAATCTTATTTACACAGACATAAATTTCTCACAAGTAGTTTTGGAGCTGCATATAGCTCTATAGAAAAAATTGAGTAGGGAGATTCTTTTCTAGGTATGTTAGTTGGTGGATTACTAAATATGGTTCAAATGGGAGTCGACATCCGACAATGTTATCAAAGATGCTCGTATCTTTCTCTGTTCACAGTTGCTCGCTATTTACAAAATGTCCACTATATATACAAATTTGAACTTTATGAAGCTAATGCAAGTGGTTGTAGGTGAAAAGGCTCCTCAAAAACTGTGTGTCAACTTGTTGAGTGAAAAAGATAAATTATGTACTGCAACAATTTTTTCAGACTGCTCTAGATTTTAACGAGTAGATGTTTGATCTGTTTTGATATAAAATGTTTTTGAGAACTACCTCTACAGTGCAAAAGGCAGAGCCAATATTTAGTGTGTTTGTGTTAATTAGCAGCTATTACATAATTTATATAAGAAGTTGAAGAAACTGATCAAGCTAGCTCCAGAAGTGCGTGAAATGCCCGTGCAGCACGTTGTGAAATGGCATGGGCATAAATTCACAGCTGTTGCGGCGGATACAGGATTAAAATAAATAATTAATATACAGGGTTATTCAATTTCGATACTCATAATTGGAATTTCGCCGAAAATACGAAGAGATATGAGGTGGGTTAAATCGGGACAAAGCTGCAGATTGTAATGCTGAATGATATTCAAAAAAGAAATTAGACCTAGCCGTCTTAGTTTTTGAGTTATCAAGAAAGAAACAAAACTGATGTTACAAAAGTTCATTGCCGATGCGTTGATAGGTTCTTTAACTTAAACACCATGAATTACCAATCACACTTTCAGTGCTTTGCCTAGTGATCAAGATGAGCAATTATTCAACTATCTATCTATGCATAACGGAATGCGAGAAAATCAGCCCTACATAAATTAGCTGCTAGTAGATAATTTACAAAAAATGGAACAATACGAAATGGATAAGAAAACCAACTAAATGGAAACGATGGCAATAAAAGAGAAATCCAAAATCACAAGAAAGTGATAGGAAGAGGATGGATAAATACAGCACAAAACAAAAACAACTGGAAGAAAATGGAGGAGGCGTATGTCTACTCATGGACGATAAACGTTGGATAGAGAGAGAGAGAGAGAGAGAGAGAGAGAGAGAGAGAGAGAGAGAGAGAGAGAGATAGAGAGAGATACTGATACTGATATAATGGTTTTAGTTGTGTGTTACGATACTGCTCTTGGCGTACAAGAAATACGAATACGCACTGAAGTAAATCCACACGAATTTACCTATTCATGCTATTACTAAAAAATGGATCGAGTTTTGCTCCTTGCTTTGAACCATCCCTGCACTATCTGGAGAAAGTCATTCTAACAAGTTTGATAACAGGAAAGCAGATAGCTCTTTTGAGAACTTTGGACAGCAGATGACCCAGTTAACATAGGAAAACGCGTAAAATCTGTAGAACATTTTGCTTTCGTATTTCGAGGGGGCATCTTGCAGATATTTGAATGAACTTACATTGCGGGTGTATAATGGGAAGATTTCTCACCTACAAGCTAAATAAATTTGTTGAGATTTTATTTGTAGTCATGCTTTCAGCAACTCTGTATTGATGGCATAATTGTCTGCTTAGACTCATATGAAATTGATTTGAAAGTGATGGAAGATGGTGTGGTGCCTACGGAGAACTTAAAGAAATATCTCAATCACTCTTATTAATCGTGGCATGTATTGTATGGGATGTGGATTTTTCTCTAGTACTTGTAGGAAAAATTAAGCAGGAAATACATAGTTAACGAAACATTGTTATTCACTGCATTGAAGAAAAATCTATGCAAATGGGGCAAGTATTAACAGAATTTCGGCTTAGACCGCGTAGTATTTGTATATGAACACCCAGCATTTTCTGGCTTAATGTGCCTTGCACCTTGTGAAGTCGAGCAAAAACCCGCGCGATGGCCATGCTCTTTGGTGGCTCGTGTTGTTTGAGTATCTTGAGAACGAGGATACTTAGGCAGATTTGGCCGTTTTGCTGTTTGTGCATCCATATTCACTAACGTTTCGCAAGACCTTGCAGCTTGCATCATCAGAGTGAAAGTCGCACTAAGAACCGAAGGTCGGTGTGGAGCTATTTAAAGTCCTCTGTGCCAGGCGCGCGGAGTGGCGTAACGCTGGTTGGTCATCCGAGTGCAACGTAATCCGTGGGGCGTGGCCGTATGACGCACAGTGGTTGTAATGCTTTAGATCGTGTATCACAGGGGTCCACGTTTTACTAAGTTTAAAGCCATCTTCCCTGTTGATATTATTTGGATGTTTTTCTATTTCTATGGCTTCACGTATCACTCGCGGGAAGTAATGAGGTATTCTGGCAAGTACTCTGGCATTCTCAAATTCTAAAGTGTGCCCATTTGTAAAAATATGCTCAGCTACGGCTGATTTTGTGATGCGATTGTGTTTGACTCCAAGAACATAAAGGCGATTGCAAACACAAACGCATCACAAAATCAGCCGTAGCTGAGCATACTTTTACAAATGGGCACACTTATAAAAGTGGTTTTTCTGAACTTATATCAACTTGTAGAGTAATATACTATTGTAGTGTCTGCAGCTTTCGCGGTTATTTGAATTATCAAAATCAAATTTCCGGTTAGACCATATCCTCTTTACAGATAAGCTACAACTAATTCTTGTCAGTTCTTACTCTTTGTGAAACCAAAGAACTTTTATAATAGTGTAATCATAATACGTACATATTTCAGAAAATAGCTATTTATGCAACAAGTGGTAAAAGTTGACGTTTATGCACGAGACATGAAAATTATGAAACGAAGCCGAAGGCTGAGTTTCATAACATGTCTCGTGCATAAACGACTTTCAGCACTCGTTGCATACAATATTTTATCTGCGACCTTAATTTTACTGTTATTAATCCATAAATATCGATTTAACAAAGGTTTTCATCTACGACACTTCTAATTTATGTCATAATAAACAGTAGGCCATGCCGCGCGGGAGAATGTTTGCGAATGACAGTAGTCAAGGTCAGTTACGAAATGTAATTACTAATACTCCACATCTGACTGTATTCATTACATAACGCTTTAATTATTTCAAAAATACTTTACCTGTAACGCAAGAAGCAACTAGAATAACTTTACAACTTCACTTCCAGTTCCAAATTGTATTTTTATAACCTCACTCCACATTTAGCACATAGGCTAAAAGTAAACAGCTGATTTCTTTAACCACGGTAAACTGTAAAACGTCACTTTTAGTGAAACAAGCTAGAGCTAAAAGGCCTACTTTTAGTGCTGATCGTAGATAAATAACTTTATAGAATAAAAGAAATTGGCAGACATGCTCTCAGCTTTCTGATTAAAATGCTATAAATTCCTTAAAAGCAAAAGTTGTTTTAAAGCCGCCATCTTGGAAAATAGTAGCCCAATTACGGTTTCTGACATTTTTTTTGAAAACCGCCCATTCTACAAAAAATAAATACATAATGTTAAGCATGTACTCGTAATTATCTGTAAGTTTTGGTATTGTCATTTTTTGTTGAACCAACCATGGACACACAAAATGGCATTCAAATATTTATTATTCTATTATGAATGACTGATTTTGTTGTTCATATCGATTGCAGCCCATAACTATAATGAATAACGAAAATTGTATCATTACTATTACTATTACTACTAAATAAATTGTTTAAAAAATAAAGTTACTTCATTTTCTTATTTACGATTTCTCGATTTAAAACAAACACTGAAGTTTCTTTTCAGCCATCATGTGGTTTATTTGCCTCACCTCTATGGTCCTCGACAATTAAATTCTCCATTCGTGAAAAAAGTTGAACTTGAGTATCTAGGTACACAAATAACTAATTTTTACTTCAAAAAGCACAATAAAACCACTTCAGTATTTCTGTTTCAAAACTAAGACAACCATAGTCATTCCTGTAGGCACCCTGGCTCAGACCTACTAGACTATATGCATACCAAACCCAACATGACGACTTAGATGACGTTATCCCTTTGAGACAATAAATAGTTCGACGCCATTTTGTGCTTTCATGGAAATAACAAAAGCTGGAGATAATTCCACGCTTAACAATTTTGAATTTGACAATGTTTCTTCTGAAGCGCTTTAAGAAAAACATCAAAATTCCAATTTTGGCTACCATTTTCCAAGACGACGGCTTGAGCACAATTCTAAAACAAATGTGAACAGCTTTTCTTGAGATAAACCTTATTTGAAACCTATAATGATTGGTCTATAATTGTTATGTGTGCTGATGGCTAGTAAAACCTTGCAAGCCACACACATTTTGATTCGCGTTGTTCGAGTGCTGTGGGAACAACGATAGACACGCAAGCTAACGGTTCACAAGTTATTGCAGCTTCCATCATAGAGCCAAAGTTGTTCTAAGAGCTAGTAGTAGTCGTGTTGGTATTTATAGAATTCTGTAAGAACCAACATAAAGTTGGCGGCGCCTGACGGGATGAGGAGCTGTGGCTGTGATGATTTTTATCAAGAATGAGAAAAGCCCAAGGTTTACAAAATAAAACTATAGTCCCTGTTTGCATTGTTTTCCAATGCTAAGCTGTGCTCATTTGTGCCAATACAAGGTCTTCTAAATTTCAAGAATATAAATGCGACAATAGAAATAAACATATCACTAAATAAACCATATTTGAGGCATGGCTGTAGAACCAAACATTTCAGCAAGCCAGAGTACTTGCCAGTTACCTCACTAATGTACATAAAGGGTGAAGATGAATTAAACCTAGCAAACCTTAGACATCTACAGTGCTAATATACAGAATGCCAACATAGGCAGTCAAATGTGCTAGAATACAGTTTATGGGATTTGTATGCGTTAGACAGAAATAGACCTATGCGATTAACATCTAGCATCCGCAGAATGAAGGTGTTTTGTTTTCAGAAAACACAGAATCTTAGGATACTAGATTTTAAATCGTATATGTCTATTTCTGTCTAACGCATACAAAGCCCATAAACTGTATTCTAACTGATTTGACTACCTATACAGGAAATTTATTTTAATAGTTAACATAGCAGTTTCGTTTCTATGCCACCAGTTAATCATACAGGTCATTTGTATAGTTACAAATGAGACCAATAGAATAGAGCGTGTATTCTACGAGTTAACATAGGAATTATTCCTTGTAAAAAATACAATTAAAAGTTATTCTAATGTATACCACTGAAGAAAAGATACAACACACGAGTTGTTCCTACGTAAGAGGGTCCCGGGTGGTGTAACTTGAACAAGCGTTCACGTTCGATCAGTAGAGTTAAGCAACACTCTTTCTGGTCAGAACTTGGATGGAAGTTCCACGGCTGCTGCTCTCGGCACCTCGTGATACGGCTGTCACGGAAATAGTTGGTCCCGGATGTCATAATAACATCATGACAGTCGTTAGTGGGGTTGGAAGTCCCCATAAAATTTACAGCGACGCTTATAATTGGCCTAACGTCTGTTGGTTGAGTACCAAAATAAATAAAAATAAGTATCTACTTTTAGTTGCATACCTACATTGCGGTAACAAAATTAAAGTTTTTTATTAGCAGGTACCTAATTCAAATTCGTATGTTAACTCGTAAAATAAACGCTCTAACCTATTGATTTCATTGGTAACTATGGAAGTGACCGGTATTATTAAATACTGGGATAGGAAACGAAACTGACATGGTAACCATTAAAATAAATTCACTGTATTCGCATTCTGTATATTAGCACTGTATGTATTTCACTCACATCTAAAGCTTCACAACCGCAGCTCTTCATCCAGTCATTTGTCGCTGATTTCAAGTACATAAGACTGAAACGACCGATTTGCACCATTCTGCAGGATTATCAAAGGACTTTAATGCTTTAAATGCCATTGCGCCTACTTGTAGCTTTTAGAGCAACTTTGAGTCTAATGATACAAGCTGTAATGCCTTGTGAAACATTAGTTATGTGGGCTGATATCAATAGCAGAGCAGCCAAGTTTGCCTAAATATCCTGGTTTTACGCTCTAACAAGGAATAAAACTTGGCTCCATCGACTCACATAATAATACAAAACTTCCTGCTGGTGTTTACAAAGCCAAAATTTACTGGCTGGGAAATACTTATTAAGCCACCTACTAAGTATTCCTAAAAAAAAAACATTTCCTACTCAGGACTATAACCACATCCGGGATCAAAGGGCCTTACATAGCACTGCTGGCCCGGCGATGAAAGAGCTTGAAGGCGCTGACGTCTCGAGGAGGCTTGGTGCGGAAGCTCGTGACGCAGACACTTTTGGATCGGTCCCTTGCCGCGGCGTCTTCGGCGCGGTCGCCCCTCAGGCGTTGAACCAGCCGCATGTCCAGGCAGAGCATCACTCGCCGTTGCTACTGCCCATCGATCACCAGCACGCAAGTTCGCGCATTCCGTGAGTTCTGGACGCTGGATTGTTACAAGGCAAGTTAAACACTTCGCCGCCCTGAAATGAACCCGATCAATCACCCTGATTTACTAACGCCCGGATTGACAATTTCGAGGCCCGAAGTTGTTATGACTTCGACGAGCTACCAAGTTACCACCAAGGGTTCGTATTAAGCACTGAAAACAATCCTAAAGGCCGTGCCTGGATGTTTCTCCAGCGCTGATGTTTATGTTTATATATTTTACATTTAATAAGTCTAATTTCCAGAATTTTCATTATTTTATACTACTGTTATAATTGCAGGCACCTATTGTTACATAACTAGGTATATAGGATATGTCCAAAAGTTGGATATAAATCTGAGCGCTATCTACATAGAAAATAAAAAATAATCATTTTAACCTCCTTGAAGATTTATAGACAGCTAAGAGTTTTACCACATTTCACAAGGAAGCCTGTCGGACCATGTGTCTACATCATATTTCTTTTGTATTTTGGAAATAACCCTGTAATTATTTGCTTAATAAGAGCAAAAAGTGATTGTTTGATCATAACTAGAGCAGTAAATTTCCACACGATCCTGCAAGTGCGAGTCGAAAGCTACAAGTTCAATTAAGACACTTTCTATAGGTGTTTAATAATTTATTTTTTTACGACTTCGGCAAAAGCACCTTTCAGGCTAAATATTACTTTGATAGCAATACTTCTAAACGTCACAGTTAACACTTATGTAATCTGCAACAGTTCATAGTCACATGTTTAGCATGTGTCTTAGTTTACATTATTCCACTACATTGAGACAAATGTAAAATCAAACACTTCTTCGTAGGAAGCTGTTATAATCTTGAAGTATTTTTTAATATTTTTTTTAAGTTTGCTAGCTGTCGTGGAACGCGGACGTGTTCTATTCGTTCCGTTGATATATTTAACGTACGTGAATTCAATCATATAATTTTGCCTGTTGCTGGAAATATTATGGCTAGAATGGGTCGTTATAATAGACATGATAGGTGTTTTATGGATTTTAAAAGAAGTGAAAAGTGTTTGCCCTGTGCTGGACTCTGTACTAAGGCATATCACCCAAAATGTGTGAACTTTAGTTCAGAAGAATTCAGTGTACTTGCGTCAAAGAAAAATATTGGCTGGTTTTGCGCCTCGTGTGCAGATAAGAAGAATAACTATTTAAGACATGTGCTGGAAAACATGACGGCAGTCTTGGATGGCATGAATACTTAATTGAAAAAGCATTCTGACAAACTAGAGGAATTACATAATCAGATTGAATCTAGTAATAAAACCCAAAAATCAGGACCAAAAAAGTATTGACACTCAAAAATGCCATCGATCCTACCGAGTTAAATATATCTGGCCTACGGACTGTTAGCAAGGGTGGTGTTGTTATTGGATGCAAAAACAAGGATGATGTAAGCAGAATTAAAGAAAAAGCCGAAACTAATCTTGGAGAGAACTATGAAGTTACAATCCCAAAGAAGAAATTGCCTAGAGTAAAAATTGTTGGACTATGCAAAAAATTGACAATGGAAACGATCGAGAAGAAAATAATATCCCAATATAGTTTTTTGGAATCACAGGTACCATCCATAAAAGTGGTACATATAAAGGAAACCACAACCAAAAACAACAGGAAAAATTATACAGTAATTGCGGAAGTAAATGCATGTGCTTATCGTGTAATTATGAAAGAAGAAAAAATTTATATCGGCTGGGATAGGCGTAGAGTTTATTATGCAGTTGAAGTAACTAGCTGCTTTTCATGTAATGGATTCAATCATAAAGCGAGTCAATGTAAATCGAAAATAACATGCCCAAAATGTGCCGGTTCTCATCTTTTGAAAGAATGTAAGGCTAACGACGAAGAAAAGAATTGTGTGAACTGCTGTAATGCTAAAGAAAAACTAAAAATTAATTTAGATGTAGATCATTTTGCATGGAGCTTTGACTGTCCAGTTTACAAATCTAAACTAGAACAAGAAATACGTAAGATAGATGTTTTAGAATAACAGAACCAAATACTGATATTATTTATGCAAATGCACAAAGTATGCTAAAACATATGGAGGAAATTGAAGTTTTAATTAAAGACAGACGTCCAGCTATCGTGTTTTTAAGTGAAACACGGTTCACAGAGAATATTGAAGACTGTTATATAAGTTTTCGGGGTTGTGTCACCATTCGCTGTAATTCCGTAAATCGCCATACGGGCGAAGTGGCAATCGTTGTGCGAAATAATATCACGTTCAAAATAGTGTCAAACTTTTCATTTAACAATGAATTCTGGCTGCTATGCATTTACATAACGCAAGAATTTCACGACGGATTGTACACTGCTGTTTATCGTTCTTCAAGTGCCAGTATTGCAAGATTCTTAGAGCACAATCCCAGACGACACCAAGCATTTAATGCTGGACGATTTCGACTGGGATATCTCTAAAGATTCATTCTACACAAGCAAGCTCCTACAATTAATAAATACCTTGGGTTTAAATCAACTCGTAGCCGAATTTACGCGCTCAATAAGAAATTCCAATACAATCATTGACCTCGTTTTAACAAATCAAGACAATGTTATTTGCAATGTACAGATTCCAAAAATTTCTGAACCTAATGCAATCGATGTCACGTTACGAAAGGTTGCGCGGTATAACAGCAATTTTTAAAGAGTTAATATCACAAAGTTCGCTAATTACTCCTCACAAAAACTGCTTGATAAACTAAAGAAATATAGCTGGGCCACATTATTAGATAGTAAAGATGTAAACAATCTTGCCACACATATGGTCAGCAGAATACAAAATTCTGTAAGTGACCTCATTGACAACAAAACAATTACACTTAAAACTGATACTCCACGGTTTAGCTGTGGTTTACGTAAGCTGCAGGCGGAACGCAATCAACTCTACAAGACAGCTAAACTTACTAAAAACACGCAGGACTGGCAAAACTATAAACGTATTCGGAATTTTTACAGCCATAAAATTAAGGACAGGGAAACGCAATATTATGAAAATAGAATAGAAAGCTGTCGTGGATATCCGAAGAAAATGTGGAAAACTGTCAAATATTTAATGAAAGGACAAACCAATACTTCTTCAAACATTTTATTTGACTGAGAAGAAATTAACAATGCCCAGGATATTGCTAATAAATTTAATCGATACTTTGTAAATAGTATATTAGAGCTAAACAAATCCATTATTATAAACGACCGCTTTGAAGAAGCTACGTTTCCGGATAATATCAGTACTTTTAAATTTAAAACAATTACATTAAATCATATTAAAAAATCAATAGCTAAAATTAAACGAAAGGGTTATTTCGACCATATTACTGTTGTTGTAATTGCAGATGCCTTACCAGTTGTAGGTGAGATATTTGTTAAATTAATAAATCAGTCTCTCGGAACAGTGTGCTTTCCAGAATCATGGAAAATATCTAGAGTTGTTCCAGTACCTAAAGTTAAATTAACTAACAAGTGCGAAGAATTTCGACCAATAAATGTGTTAACGGTATACGAGCAAATTATCGAACTTATTGTGAAAGATCAACTCCAAATATTTTTAGATGAACATGACATTATAGGTAAAAACCAATCAGGATTTAGAACTAAACATTCGTTTGAAACGGCGTTAAACTTGGTTTTCATGAATTGGAAAAGTGACTTAGAATTAAATAAAAGTGTAGTTACTGTTTTTCTAGATTATAAACGTGCATTTGAGGCTATCGACAGGCAGCGGTTAGTGAATAGACTGCATACATATGGAATACGTGGTTACGAAAATATGTGGTTTCAAAGTTATCTCACTCATCGACTACAAACTACACACTTCGGTCAGTGCCAGTCAAGCTACATGGAAAACAACTTGGGTGTACCCCAAGGCTCTCTTTTGGGTCCATTATTGTTTATTTGGTATATAAACAATTTGGAAGTGAATCTAAGACATTGAATATAGATATAGAATAGATTTCGAAATTATTTCTAAGTGGTTAAAATGTAATAAACTGAAACTGAATATCCCAAAAACGAAAGCAATAATTTTATCAGGTACTAATGCAGAATCAGTTAATAAAATTAAAATTGAAAACTTAGAAATAGAAAAGGTATCTCAAGTTAAATATCTAGGAGTAATTATAGATGATAAATTATACTTCAAAGCACACGTAGATTATGTAATTAAAAAGGTAGTTAAGAAAATAGTCATATTCAGTAGAATTTCTAATAAGCTTAGTATACAGTCTAAAATTATGATTTACAAACCAATCATCGCACCGCATTTCGATTACTGCTCTAGTATATTATTTCTATGTCATGAACAAGAATTGGCTAGAATGCAAATACCGCAGAACAGAGTAATGCGTATTATATTACGCTGTTCGAAATATACAAGAATATCTGCGATGCTAGATTGTTTACAATGGTTAAGTATGAAGCAACGTATTTATTTCAATTCTTTGTTGTTAGTTTTTAAATCAGGCAATAACCTATTACCTGAATATATGAACCAAAACTTAGTTTATGGTTGTAATATTCATAATTATAGTACCAGAAATAGGCAGAATGTTATATTACCCAAAGTTACAAGAAGAAGTTCCCAAAATTGTTTCTTTTATAAAAGCTTCAAAATTTATAATAACCTTCCAATTGATGTTAAAGGAACTAAAAATATCTATGAGTTTTAAAAAAAGTAAGTGCTTATGTTAAGAAAAATTATTAGTTAAGTAAATATATAAACAATTAAGTTACATTTGTTATGTAGGTTACTTCTTATATTGTTTAATTGTAATTTCTAAATAGTTAATAACTATTTATTCCTCTTGCTTGGTCTATTTTCCAGATTTATGCTGGGCTTTGTATTGGTCAAGGATAGTAAACGAAAAATCCCGCCACTACACAATGAAGGTGGCTCTGTGTTGGCTACACTACGATCTTCCAATACTACTTTGGCAACCAACCGTGGGGTCTTAATGCCTGAAACTTTTTCAAAGAGGACAGCTGCTGGCCATGTATGGATGATGTAAC
Organism: Agriotes lineatus; assembly: GCA_940337035.1. Taxonomy (NCBI): domain Eukaryota; kingdom Metazoa; phylum Arthropoda; class Insecta; order Coleoptera; family Elateridae; genus Agriotes; species Agriotes lineatus. The sequence goes on along the minus strand of OW679194.1, from coordinate 36,176,065 downwards.
AACAAGGCTGACAACGAACTAACGAATCTTGTTAGTATATATGCACACGATTTGGCGCTTGAGCGAAGTTTTTTCTTGAATACTAGATGATCCTCACTTCAACTAGGCTTTTATATACTTCCTTTTATCGATTCTGGGTGCCTTAATCAAACCAAGCCGTTTGTGTTTGCGATAAAACCCTGTATGCTATTCATGTAATAACTGTTTTCTAAATATTTAGATAATAAGATATTAAGTAAAAATTGTATTCTAGATTTGTTTATATACCTGGTGATAGTAATATAACAATTATTTGAGACTGCAGAGTTCGCTCCAACCTCGATTCACCAAAATGTGTTACGATAAAACTGAGTTTGAGTTAGTATTTGTGCGGTATTACTATGATTGCCTTACTACTCTATAAGTTTTACGGTTGTTATTTAAGCAGATTCTCATAGAGGAGCCCTTCAATATATTTTTCGTTGTATTAAGGCCAGTTGTTTAAATAAACACCTTGTTTATGTTGGGTAGTAGGTGTTGCCATATTCTTGACTGTTTATTTTTCCCTTTCGTAGTATCTTGACAACACTGTATGATTCTACCGGATGTGTTACGGTAAGTCGTAGAACTCGATGCTCTAAGCTTTCACTGCTAGTAACGTTTAGGTAAACTACCATTGTAATTTTTCCCTCTCCGACTTCCGTTCGCGTGGATACTAGTCACTTCATTTTGTTGGGTTTGCTTTATCCAAAATTGTCGTAACAATTACTTTAAGAAAAATCACGTCTTATATTTCAGATATACAGTGTGTCCGCGGATTGAGTTCACATAAGGTGTAAATGACAAAAATATTTCGAGTTAGATGTTAATATTCTAGGAATTCCTCCTGCTTGTTTTCAAACCAAGATTTTAAGAAAATCAATCAAATTAATTAATATACAGGGTTTTCTTAAAATAGATTTTTAAAAAATGGCCAAGAGTAAGCTTCTTTTATTAGAAGAGATAACAAAAAAGGTATTAAGAAAAGTTGTTTAAAATTAAGATTAATGGCAGAGTTTAAATTTTCAGAGAAATCGGCCTACTTCGATTTTTTATACTAACATACTTTTTATCGTGGCTGTAGGAGGCACTATAACTGGTTCATGAACTAAGATGTTAAAAAAATAATGGGGTGCCTCCTACAGCTACGATAAAAGGTATGTTGGTATACAAAACCTAAAAAATTTTTAATAAAGTAGGCCGATTTTTCTGAAAATTGAGAGTCTACCATCACTCTTAATTATAAACAACTTTTCTTAATACTTTTTTGTTATCTCTTCTAATAAAGGTAGTTTACTCTTAGCCTATTTTTAAAAATCGATTCTAAAAACACCCTGTATATTATTTAATTTGATTGATTTTTTCAAAATCTTGGTTTAAGAACAAACAAGGGCGATTACTAGAATATTAACATGTAACTCGATTTTTTTTGTCATTTACACCTTATGTGAACTCAATCCGCGGACACACTGTATGTATGTATACAGGATGTTTAAAAAATACGTTCGGATATTTTACCTTACTATAGATCTCATCAATACAAACAAAAAAGTCCTAATAAACGTGGGTCTGGAAATGCTTTGTTTCTGAGATACAGATAAAGCTTTCAAAAAAAAAAAAAATCCCAGGCGCCCCTAGAATAAATAATTTAAATCTAAGTGTGCCAAAACATGATCATTAATAACACCAGTAAACCTTCAAAGTTTGACTAAAATCGGCTAAGGGGTTTTTGTCTTAACAGGTTCAGGAGCGTGCAAAAACATGGGTTTTAATTTTTTTTTCTTGAAAACGAAGAGAGATCCAAAAAAATCTCAGTAAACAAAAAGTTGAAATTTTAGCTGCTCTATTAAAAAAAAATATAAAAATTGCAAAAAATTTCGTGGGCGTTATTTTTTTGTGAAAAAACCTAACCGATATGCCCCGTGAGCACGCCCCTGGAACTACTACATCATCTGTAATAGTTCCAAAAGATACCTCATCAAGTTATAAACGAACTGTAAAAATTTCCTTGAAATCGCTCAAAGCGTTTTTAGATAACATAAAAAACGGGTTTAAAAAAAACTTTAACACCCTGTATCTCAAAAACGGAGTGTTTTCGGACCCATGTTTATTAGGACATTTTTGTTTGTATTGATGAGATCTATAAGTAGGTAAAATATCCAAACGTATTTTTTACACACCCTGTTTGTATCGTGCGTTAAAAAAATCATTTAAGGTAGGCCTTGGAAAGAAAGATAGAAAATCTAGTCATCTCTTAACTTAAGTGTGTAGGTAAACGTCAAATTGAATTTTGTTTATGAAAACATCTGTCACTGTGACAGGCAAAAGTATACACTGCATTAGGTTTACTTGTATCAAGAAAAAGGAAAATAAAATGGCATTTACACAACGAGTGTATTAATTATAACAGTCAATAATAGTAATTTACGTTAGAAGTATAGAAAGTGGATCTTTTCAGTACGAGTGAGATGTTTCCGGAAGAAGCCGTTAGGCCGAGTCAGGAATTTCGAGACGAGTATGGAAAAGCCACTTTCATACGAGTTTCGTATAATAAATAAAGAGGAGACGTTCTGAGCATTTCTATCTTATTGTTAATTGGAAATGAGATATCGGATTGTTAAAGGTGAACTGTACATTGGTTACATATTGTTAATTCGAATTGACAAATACCGTTATAGCTTTGCTGAAGTTCTTAAATTTCTTGTAAGATGAAGGTTATAATTGTCAATTATAAAACACCAGTCTTCTTTCGTACGGAGTACCGAGTTCGCAAGACAATTAAATTTAAAATTACTTCATGTTTTTACATTTTCGCACTTTAATACAGAGTAAATACTCCACTTTCAAGAGTTATTTATACAGAAAAGCTAATTTAATTGTGTTTCACATTATACGTAACGTTTGACAACAACAAAGTAATTAACAATGTATCGCGTTTCGTAATAAGACAGGTATGAATACTAATTAAATACGGAATTGTATAATGGTATAACAATATTGTAGGAGTAGAACAGTAAACTACCCTTACAATTTCATCAAAATGTAGTAAAAATGTGGCAATTGGTGTATCGAACAATTAGAAAGAATCTTTGCCGAATGCAGTGCCTGCTTTTATAAACTTCAAATAAATTTCTTCCATCTTATGTACCAAATTTTAAACAATGAATGCTCAAATCAATTAATTTACATGTAGAGCATGATATTATTAAGAAGTTATGCACAAAAAAAGCATTCATTGATCCTGCAGCGTGGGGGCACAGTTAGATATGGTCCAGAAGTAACCAAGCACAAACGCGTGCAAAAGTTCAGCAAATTATCACGGTTGTCAGATGTTCAGTTCCCACAAAACGAAATTTAGGATCTCGCCTCACTTTTGGAGTTTCGTGGTATTCTAACTCGAACTATAAACGGATACATCAAAAGAAACATTCTGTATCGTGTCATGCTATGTCCTGTATGGCATCGACGCATCAGTTTATCATTTTACAACTCTCTGTCATCCCGATAAATCCCTGGAAGAACATTTCGTTCATCGCGTGTGAATCCATGCTGCCTGCTCGTGAATGTTCGCGAACTACCGTTGTCCATTCTTCAAGCGGAGCCATGGAAAAGGTCTCCAGTATGTGCTCGTTTTCGAGCCAGGAACCCCATCATTTGCGAATCCACTGCAATTGCAAGCCCGCAAATCTCGCTCAAATTTGGCGGCAACCGATCTATCGCCCGGCCAGCTTTCCACTCAGCCCCGCTGATAATTTTATTTGCTGCACTTAGCTAAGTCATTTAATGTTTTTGTTGTCTAATATTGCACATGTAATTTAATGTCAAAATGAGATATATTACATATACTTAGAACATAATTTTGCATGGGTTTCTCATCAGTAGCGCATTAATGTATTTAGTGCTCTGTGTGTGTCGCAGATATTTAATCTCTTTAATAAACAGGGGAGGTTAGTCGCCTTCTGCTAGATCTCTAATAAGATAAGCTACGTTCTCCTAGTTACTTTTTAATTTAATTAGTTACTTGTTGAAAACTAAAGTAGATTAGTCTTCCGAAACGTTCATGTTCTAATATTTTTCATTTTGTATTGTGGCGAAATACCTAAAAAAATAGCGAGAACATTGATGTCAAACCTATCTTAAAAATCCTCGAAAAAATTAAGAATAGTGAATTACTTAAAGGACCATTAATTGCTTCCTGATGTACAATCATACTTTAGACATTTCCACAGTTATACGACTGTCCTGATGAATATAACAAACGAAGTCATTGGGACCAGGGATATTGGAAAAATAACAATCCTTGCTCGCTTGGATTACAATAAATCGTTGGGCTGTATTAATCACGATTTATTATTTCCAGTTTTTTACTTTATTGACTTTTCTTCCAATACAACAGGGTTATTTAGATTCCACTTCAATGGCAAGACGTAGAGAATAAAATTTGATAGGAGCCTGTACTTGTCGCAGCTAAATTCACAAGAAGTGCCGTGCCGCAAGGATCGACTTTGGGGCCGTTATTGTATACGTTACATGCTTGAACTTTTTTTGAAAACCTGTGGATATCAAGTGTGTCTTTAATTTTTGTAGTAATTTTGCCGTTCAGTTTGTTGAAGTTGACTATAATATGTATTGTCTACGTTTGGCCATGATCGCAGAAGGCCACACCACAAAAGATTTGGCAGGCAACGAAGGAGCAACTGCCAACAGGGTGACATTTTTGCGAAAGGCGCTGCCAAATTATCTGCACTTTATATAGCCGAAGGGGAACGGAAATTGGTTTACCTATAAGCACATCAGCGTGTTACGTGGGCAGACAGCCGCCGAATGTATATAAAATAAAAATCTCCCGCGTAGTAAATGATTCAGGCTGCTTTTACTCGCGTGTGTTTGGAGAAAGGGTTGCCGTTATGTCCCGACCGAGGGCTTTGGGGTCCTTAATGGCTGTAATGACACACGATAGGTCAAAAGTCGATTGCATTAGGAGAATCCTAAAGTTAGACCTAGTTCTAACTGCGTGGCTACCTATCTGGCTGTTACCAAATTATATGTGTGTAAACAAATTTAATGTAGTAGCGATGCGTAGTAAATTTGTACTGCAATTAATTGGTTTGGTTAGAGCGCTCTTGAGACTATTTCTCCGTATAGTATTGGTTAATTATAAGCTAATTAAAGTAAGCGAAAAGCAGAATAAACAGTTTACAATTAATGTAAATAGCTGAAAATTCACCTTTAAATAAACTACATTTCCAGATACAAAACGGTAAGTAATAAATTATGAAGGAAAGGCCATGAAAAGCACAACGACTGTCTGTAGTATGCTTTATGATAAGAGCTAGTTCATGTTCAATTAAAACTTGTAAATTTGTAATTTGGTTAGGTCATTAGCTAAAAATATATAATTTGAGAGTCAAATTCCGCCTTAACGTGTACATTTTCTAAACGCATTTTTAGCATCTTAATATGCAGCATATTAGTTCGATATGGGTGCACATAAATACAGTCTTATAGATTACAAATACTAATAAATTCTGTCTGCCTTCGTGAAATAGTACTTTCAGCATAATTTATATATTATTTCCGACATGGTCGATGAGGACTTTGTAACATGAATTAGTGAGAGCTCCCTAGGAAGCACTTTTAGCAGTAATAATAATAGTCATAATGCAGAAGGTCATAACGCATTGAATTGAGAAAATGGTTTTTACAATTTTCATCTGTAACTATAATTACTGTATCATTGTCAGCTATCTAGGGATAGCAAAAATTATTGTTACCTAGATCCAAAATGCATTAAGTGCGCTGGAAAAAGGAAACGGCAAAAGAAAATCCCAATACGCAACCATCAGACACTGTTCATATCGGCACTAACAATACCGGAAATACGCTATTAACTACTTAGGCCAAACATTCCTGCAAAAACAGCAAATTATTTTATGGACAACTAACAAAACCGTCGATAGCATCAGGAACGGTAATCCTGTGGTAATTGATCTATCTAAGTCATCTGAAATTGAATGAAATCACCAGGGCAAGATTTACTATCTAATGTGATACTTAAAAACCTAACAAAAAAAATCCTACTCCCTAACAGAAAGTTGGGTTTTTTATCACATTTAAAAGCATAGAAAATGTTACATTTCATTTATGTAAAGATCGTTGATATGGAAATGCTGCTATAAACACTTCGAAGCACAAAAAGTAAAACACTCGACAATTATCGCCCAATGTCGAGAACCCTAGAAATAATTCTACAAACGTGTTACTGTTGAAAACACACTATCGGCGTTTCTACATGGATTTAATAACCAGCATTTGACCAACCATCAGCCATTTCGGCTTAATCCGAAAATAGAAGGATTCGAAAACAAAATGTTTACAACTATAGTATTTATAGACATTACTTAAGCTTTCTACTGTGTAAACTCAAAAACATCAAAGTAGCACAAGTCAAAATCAAAAAACATTAGAGGTTAAATTTTAAGCCCTATACTGCATAATATCTTCATCAGCGCTATTACGAAGCCAACAGGAACTGTTTTAGTGATGTTTGGCGATGATATCGCCCTGTTGGCACTACCAGTTATACCAGCCCATTACCATTCTTCGAAAAGGAAACCACGAAATGCAACAATAGTAGAGAAAATGGCGTATAAAGATAAATCCCAATAAAATAGAACCCAAAATCTAAACACTATTAATATATCGCTTTCTCTTTAGTCGAATACTTCAGTAGGTTCAAGATTGTGTAGCGAAGACGGAACACCACTACATCATTCTCTATTACGCAGTTTTAAATGTAGTCCAACCTTCAGACACGGAACAAAGTTAGGTTTCAGATCTGAAAGATACAATTCAGCCTTTCGGTTGTGGGAGGTAGATGCTTATAAGTAGAGAGCGGAATTATAAGCACAAAAAAAATTTAAAAAAGCGCTTAAAAAGCCCCAGATATGTTTTAAAAAGCGTTAATTTAAGCAAAAAAAGCACTAACTTATAGAAAAACCTTGTCATAAAAAAACGTCATAAATGAAAAAACTATTTCATTCATTGTATCTACTTAAATAATAACAATAATTCTGAGAAAAAGTATGTAATGTGACAAATTAAATAGAAAATGTGAGCACTAAAACAATTAGTCTTCCAGAAAACTATTAACTATTTAATATTGTTCTAAATGCTCCATTGTTAAATTTTGTAGCTTTTCACTTAAATGTTCATACATGTAGAGAAACTTCTTTCTACATCAACACCAATTATTGGAGCATATTTTAAATTTGCTACAATAGTCCGATCAGTCTCAAAATCTTTTGCAATGTCGCCTGCCAAAATTGAGAAAATTTTATCTAAAATTGCAGAGTTCTTTTTTGGAATAAAATCTCTTTGCATTTAGAAAGAACTATTTGACCAATTCGCCCAGGTACTGCACAAACAGCATATTTGAAATTATTAACAAAAATGTTTTTCGCAAGGTGCTTTCATTGGGAACGTGCATGTGACAATATGTAATGGGACTTTAATTTTGCTCCGACCTCTTTCGTTCTACCTAAAATTTCACTGGATTCGGCCCTGTACTAGTGACTTTCGACTTCATTTCAGTCAGCGTTCAGATGCTCGTAACCTGTAAAATTCCTTTAGAAGCATTTTATTGGGACGGCGTAGTTCCTCGCAGTAATTTTCGTTTAGGTTATATTTCGCTGAATTGTAAATATGAGCTTATTCTTTGATTTCTTATTGTCGATAATGCGTACTAACACTTTAAAGTTCTACGTATTGCTTTTTGTTGTTCTTGTAATTTGATATTTACGCCCTTGGACTTCCGTGCGTGGTATGGCAAGTGTGTGGAAACCGTTTTCTTTGTGCTTTGTTAACCGGGACTTCCCCCAGAATTTTGCTAAGCCAGATATGACCTCAGCCGCCGAAGGATTTTGCTGTTTGTTTTTCTACCTACGCTTTGCGCCAAGCTTTGGCCAAAAGGAAGCAACATTCGATAAGCCCTTGATGATTATGCATAGGGGATTATTAATTTTGGAACTCCAAACTTTCTTCCGATGGACAGTCACCAAGTTCTCGTGCATTTTGGAATCAATCAGTAGCGAGCCTTGATACAAAACAGAGGTGGATTGTGAAGTTGCACCCCGGCCCTCGGAGCCGGGGGCTGTGTAGTTTCGTATTCAAGTTATGCGAACTTTGTGATCATCACGTAATTAAATTTTGAGTGCAGTCGGCGACAGTCTTCATAGCCGGAGGTGCAAAAAGAACTCCGGGCCGGTCGTGAAGTTAAGGGAAAGGCCCGCGAAACGTTTTATTGGGGAAAACGTTGTTTACCGTATCGTTTTGTTGTCCGCTCTCTAAGTACAGAGGGACGCATAGGTTGCCATGAGTGCACATATAGTTCTAACGTCGTTTGATCATCCCCGCTTGTGTACTCGTGTCGTTCGAGGATTATTGCAGTTGCAAATTCCGATTACGTTCGCTGGGCCACCCCGGAAACTAAGTCATCTTCGCCAGCCCCGTCGCCGACCCGCTCTCTCTCCCAAGTTGGACCCCCTGCAGCAGCCTTGCCAAGCTTCCGCCGAGGACCTCATCGCTACCCCAACATGCTTACAGCTCCAGGTATTTATTGTATGTGCGATATGTTTTGTGTGTCGAGATAAGTGGCGTCCGTAATTTTTTTTTACTATGCAACCCCAGTGATCAAAACGTTGCGTACGGTCGCCGAATTTTAGAATTTGATTTGCTTGTTGACATCAGGGGCTTTACCCTGAATATCTTGTCTGGTACTTTGTAATAACATAGTTAGACATTAAGGTAACTTTGCTTGGGAGTCCCTTTCATGTTCAAGTAGGGTGTGCCTATCTTTTTATTAAATTTAAACTCGCCTCCGGGTGATTATTTCAGTGTAAACTTGTTTGTAAATTTAACTCATTTAATAATAAATCTGTTAAAGTCAGTCGGTTTATTTGTCGAGTTCTGAACCCCTTCTGGGTTCCTAAGTAATTTAGTTTGGGCAAAGGCCAGGTGTAACTGCAGTTTTAAAGCTAAAGCATGTCTTATGAGCAAGCAAGCCCCAGAATTTGGGCCAGTATTAGTGTTCTTTTGTTACTCTTTAGCAAGGGTGGGCCTTAAGGTAAGTCATTTGTTTATGGCCACTCTTGGTGTGCTATCTGAAGACTCGGTGGAGGCTTGGACAGCGCGGCAAGGACAACCGTGGACTTGGAGGACCTCCCCATAGGCTACGTGTGTGTTCTTGTTTCTAACACGTTTGCCATTCCCTATCTAGAAACAAGTGGCGCTCTAGGCATCTATCTTAAGCAATCCATCAGGGTAAGTGCCGCCGGTTTTTCTTTGTACTCTCGAACCACGCCTTCCCGACTGAGCTAAGCGCGAGTAACCGGAGCCTCAAAATCTGTTCCAACAACATTAAGATCTGTGTTTTCGGGTAAAGCCGGCGAACCCTGTAGTTTGTACCCGATTTTGGACCGTAAATATGGTCAATGTCGATCTGAGGATTTAAAACTGTAACAAATATTTATTCAAGAATAATTATGTTGAAGGAACTGTTTTGTCATTTTTTCAGTGGGATATTAGATTTTGCAAATTTCGAAATTAAACTGTGCTTGTTCCCTGTTACATGAACTGCATGCAAACGAAGTCACAATTGTCTGTTGTTTTGGCTAATTTTTATACTTCTTTAATTGTTCTTGATGCAAAGTGGTTTTTAAATGTGGAATGACGTATCATTTTTGTCTCACTGAATCTAAAATGTTAGTACTTAAGATAATTTTAAAGAACTTTATAAACTTTTACCGTCTGAATACAAGCTTTGCAAAATAATTTATTGTATTCATATTTTAATTCATTCTGGCCTGTGACGCAAAGAATTATAGACATATAACTATCCCCAGATCGGCTGTATCGCTCTTGTCTGTATTTATTTTGAATTAAAATTATACAACATGAGGAATAACCGAGTTTTCTGTGTGTGTGTGTTAACTAAAATAATTCAAGGGAATACTAAAGTTTTTTAGTAATTCCCAGAAAACCACTGCACTGACTGCGTTTTTAAAGCCCTTCGCCATACCGGTCAAAACTGCATGCAAGCAAAAAATATGCTCGCAAACAAACCAGATTGAAATATTTGATTATAAAATGAATTACGCCAAAAATAAATGCAAAAAACTGAAAACCTAAAAATAAGTACTAATAAGCACAATCCGAAATATGCATAAAAGGGTAAAAAAAGAATTAAAAAGTCAGTGTCAAATACTTAAATTTTCTTCAATTAGTAAACATTTTTTGAAATTATATTCCTGCTTTTAATATTCAGGATAAGCGTAATGCTTAAAAATCCGCTTTCTACTTATACATTTATAGTGCCAGCGTATACAGGGTGTCAGGAAAGTAAACCGTGTCACTTCTGGAGATGGTAGGGGACGCTATATGGAGTTGAAAAGTCTTAATCCATTTTTGGCTTAGAAGCATAGTTTCTTCAGAATTCACTGTTGAAATTGGTACCGCAAATTTTGTGAACCGCTGTATGGTACCTACTGCGTTTTTAGTTTTTGATTTTTTTTTGTCAATTAATGTCAATGTAATAAATAATTGCGTGTTTGACTTTTGTAGTAAAAATATACACCGTGCAGGAGTATGCTGATATGTTTTTTGTGTATGGTGTTCTGGTGATGTTGGGTGTGTGAATACGTCGATATTTTGTCTTCATTGTTGGATTTAAAATTATAAAACTCCGTTTTAAAATTGTTCCAAATGCTAATAAATTATGTATGAAGACGGCATATGTGACAATTCTTTTTAATTTTCAACATTCGTTTTTCCGAAAACTATCCTTCTAACCCAAAAATGGACTAGGACTTTTCGACTCCGTATAGCGCCCCCTACCATCTCCATAAGTGACACGGTTGACTTTCCTGACACCCTGTATAGGAGAGTTTACTCCCATATTACAGGGTGATCAGCAATAACTGATTGAGTTAGCAATCAATTTTCCGTAATGTCAACTTTAGCTAAAGTGTCCTGACCTCATGTCCATCTACCATGTTGTTGAGTTGGCTATTTCCTGTCTGATGTATGTATATCTTATCCTTTTTTGAAATGGAGCTTCGGCAAATTCTTTGACTTGGTCGATCCAGCGTTTTTTTCTTTATGTGTGGAGAATTCAAAGTATTTGATAATCCGTCGTCTTATGACGGTCGATAATAATCACTCCTCTCTAGTGTGAGCACTCTCGAAAATCCTCAATAGCTTTCTACACTACAGCACCACATCTCAAAGGCATCTATTTTGGATCTGTCTACTGCCTTCAAAATCTATACCTTAGCCCTATATAATGTAATTGGAAAAACAGGTTTATTAGACCGTCTTTATGTTATATTCTTGATGTTGTCCTTCGATACTTTTTGGGTTGTGTCATGGCTGTTTTGGAAAGTGTTATATGAATACGTACAACAGTTAATAATCGTGCCATTGACTAGAATCCAAAACAAAAGCATATCATATATCGACTTATACAAGGCGGCCTAAATGCTATCAGTGATCCACCTGATTGCAAGATACCGTCACTTGTTATTGAAACGTCATTTGTCGTTATTTTGTTCGTAGTTCGTAGCAGAGTAATGAGAAATTTATTGTCAACAAGTACCCACCACATGCCCGGCAGACATATTTACTATTTTTATTTGAAGAACGGTGGTCAAACTGATTATCTTTTAGTAAAACTTAATGGTTTAGTCAGTAGTTAAAAACGTATAGCTTGATGGTAAAATTCCAACAAATTCCACCTTAAGTGCTTACGAATACACCAGACTACAAATACCAATAAATTCTGTCTGCCTTCTTAAAATAGTACTCTGCATAATTTATACTATCTTGTTTCCAATATAGCTGACGACGACGTTATAACATGAATCGCATTATTGTTGCAGCTTGTATGAACGATTATAAGCTCTCTGTTTAGATATCATCTTAATTTTAATCTTCGATATAAATTATACAACATTTTACATAATAATAATAATAATAATATAGAACTCCATAACGTATTAAATTAGAAAATGGTTTGTATATTTTTCATCGGAGAATGTTGTTGGTGTCATTCTGAAGATCTCCTTAAGGGCGGACTTTCTGGGGAGGTTGTGAAAATCTAAGATTCGAAGAGGCGAAAATTTCGGGGGTAAAAATGATTTTTTGGACACGAAAGCGTTCGGTGCTATTACATCGCATACTTCTTGAAAGATCCAAATGTGATTTGGGGCTAGTTGAAAAGAGGATGAACCAAGGTTTATCGTACTGGCTGTTTTCTGGGGTCTGCGATGCACAGGAGAGAAGTTACAGGGGTGTAAAGGCTAGGTGTGTTTGTAGCAAATTGAATCAGGGGGGGGGGCAATTTTGGTTTTCGCAGTATGTGGATGCCCAGGTGGATTTGGGTGTTTGAAAATGGGGAAAACGTTATAATTATCAGAAAAACCATAAAATTAATATTTGTGTGAAATTCGCTAATTGGAGACCTTCTACTGGTCGATTGTAGTTTTAAAGAGAATTCGGGATGTGAAAATTTTGGAGCCCAAGAGGACTTGGGGGTTGCTAAATGGGGAAAACGTTATAATTATTAGAAAAACCTTAAAATAGATATTTGTGTGAATTCGCTGTTTGGAGACTTTCTAATGGTCGATTGTGTTTTTGTGCGGTTGTAAGCGGGGGGGGGGGGGGGTTGCTTTATTTTCTCAATTTTAAATAAGGAAAACGTGCAATTTTGTTTGATTCTGGCTCTTTGATTTAGATTTACCGACGATACCGGCTTCTTAAGCCAGCACTACCAGGTATACCAGATCATTAGTAATCTCCAAAATAGGATCCACGAAGTCGAATACTTTATCTATCAAGTTGTTGGGTTGCATGTTCCTCTCCACTTATTCCTATCTGAAGCATATCATATGCTTTTATGAAGTAGAGTTCCGGTAAATTATTTGACTTGGTCCATTCAGCGTTCTGGAAAACACCTTTTAGGTCGCACCCCTTCGAGAAGATTGTCGTCTTTCCTATAAGTGACATGTTGAAAGTGTTTCAGGATTAGTGGCCTTGCGACAGTTGATAATATTTTCTGGGTGTTGAATATGGAGATCTTGGTTCTAAAAGCTTTCCAGGGACTCTTCTAGATCCTTCTCCAACATCACATCCCGAAGGTATCTATTTTCGATCGAATACAATTAATTGGAAGAGCAAGTGCACAAACAAGCCTTCGCTTTGTTGTATTTGTGATGTGTTTTTTTTCTATATTCGAATGAAGTTTGGTCATAGCAGATTGGGCAAGGGTTATAGGAAGATACAAAATAGTTGAAAATCGTGAAAACTAAGGATAAAAGCGCAATATGCTTATGCTTGAACCAGTGGGGGCATCATACCAATATCCAATGAAATTAATCATTCGCCAGCTTAAATATATCCTTTCCAGTTATCAATTGTTGAAATAAAACTGAAAATAGGTTGCTTTTTCGCATAGATGCATATTCTTGAGTTGTCTATTTGTTTTTCATGGTATTTAATGCGATTTTCTGAAATATCGTTGTATTGGGAACAAGAGGTTGCTAAAATTGGTGTATTGTGCAACATTTTCCTCCTGTAATCCGGTAAGTTTTCAGGGGATGCCCCCATTTCCGTTTTTAGACTAATTCTTAGCCAGGTAGTTCCCCGATGTTTGTATAATGTACCTTAATGTGCTTAGGTACTCTTGTTGTGAACGCGTGTTTCTTGTGTTGTGAGTTACATTATGACATTATGAGTAGCGCTATAAGAATTCGAGATGAAAATAGTCTCACCGACGGGGAAATGGCAATACTTTTGCAGGATGTCGATCCCGAAATTTACCAAATTTTGGAGGCTGGCGCCAGTGATGAAGAAATAGAGGACCATGTTTCCAATACTAATTTTGTTACCGACGAGATTATATTTGATGAAAACTAGCAGATTCCTTATGATGTAATACAGTCAACATGCAAGTTTATCTTGGTAATGTTTTTGATTAGTAAAAATATAGCTCATAAACTTTTTTCCAGAAAAGCAGAGCAACAAATCCGAAAAACTTAAGGAGGGAGGGTTGTATTGGATCTCACGGACCATTTAGATGAAGGTATGGTGTAACGATGGACAACTTCTTTACCAATCTTGATCTAGCAGGTAAGCTGTGGTCAAGGAAGCTTACACTCTGTGGTAGTGTAAGGAAGAATAAAACGGTCATACCATCAGAACTTCTTCCATTGCTGTTAGGGAAGATAGACGGTCGGCCTTACCTTTTGGCGAAAGTTATATTTGATGTTTTGCCGGCTGGTAACTATCGGCCTAATTGGGCTAGCTCGCCGCGAGGGTCGCAGGGTTCCAGCTATGCTGAAAAAGTATAAAAAAAAAATAGGGCGCCAGGTCCACGACTCAAGTTCTAATCCTTATGCCGGACCGTACATAAGGTCAGGACAATTTCCAGCAGCACAAAGGAAACAATCAAATCAACCACCAAAGAAAATATCACAGCTTTATTAATAAAGAGTTTGGTGCGTACTATAGTGCAATGCTAACATAAACTAAATACAAATATCACAGCAGGCAATATTTTTACCAACATCAAAGAACACACAGTATGCGACATGCAATAGTAAATGTATATACAAATTCAAATATAAGTATTGGGCAAATAGTAGCCCACGAGCAGCAATGACTATGAACTAGCACATTAAAACATTGTGCGGTTACAACGGAGCGTAGCGAGTATTAAATTTAAAAAGAAAATAAATTGATCAAGCGCGAGTCGCGGAGCGAGTTTAAAATTTTGCGTATACCGGCTCAGAGCAATACAAGACCACCTCGGCTAACGTTTTAACCCCGAAGGTTAGCCCTAAATGACGCTATATCTATATTCAAAATTTTCTAAAGGGCGGAATCAGCGTGCGCTTGCGTGGCCACACATGAACGACGGTGTCCATATTAAAAATGCATTAAGTGTACGTATGTAGATTTATATGCTAAAGAAAGCAAAGGCTTGGATTTGCCCCTTACTCGGTTAACGGAGATCTACAATAACCACAACGCTCCCGGAGTCGGCTTACGAGACACGCTACTGAAGTGTGCCTAACTTCGCGCCGAAGGTTTGACATGCAAATATTAACTATTGTTTTGGTGATGAATACAGCGAAACTTTAAGGCTTCCGAGCTGTGTTATGCAAGCGGGTGAGTAAAAGCGACGTCCAGAAAGGACACAAGTGAAGCTCAAAGTTATACTCGATAAATCTTTCAGATAACGCAGAGGTCAATAAGGCTAGGAGACCCGAAGGCACAAACGGAGCAATACACAGGTAAACCTTACGACCTTAATTTAGCAAGTAGCAGAGGGTAACCGCATGTCATTGCGCGGCGGCCCTAACATTTAATTACACAAATTCTAAATATTACTAATCTAACGATGCACGAAACCTATCACCTAAATCACATGCCCGAAGTGCTAACGGCATGAAACAGTATGATTCAATTATAAAGTACAACAGGCGCAATGCATATTATCTACAATAACGTCTTGCCTGCAGGAAAGTTTACCAGAACCTAATCTCTCCGTTTGCTCCCCTGTTGTTGGACGTAGCTAGCGAAGCAACGAGGGCGGCTGCAGCTGCGGGAGGCAGTGCCAGCTGTGGAGGTTGCAAGATGACTTGCAGGTGAGTGTAAAGCAGTTGCTCAAACTTCAGCGTGGCCCACGAGAGTTGAAAAAAATCGCAGGCGATGCGACTATCTTAGGGGCCCAGTGCATCGAACTGGATTCGAGCAGGGTGCAGTCGAACGGGGTAGGTCTACTCCAGACAGGAAGGATTTCCAGCAGATGGGGAGTGTTTTAATTCCCGCCAGGAATTTTTGGCTAAAAACGCACAGAACCCAAATGTATTCCCGATTAAGAAGAAACTGACCTAGTCTTACCTCCAGCTGGGGGTCGAGCCGAGAGGAGCGCGCTAAAGTAGGCGTCCAGGAGATCCGCCAAAAGCGAAGGGATGCAAGTAAGTAGCTATCTAATAATCATTACGAACATCCACGATAACGCAGAAATGCTTCCAGATCCCTCAAACAATCTATTCGAAGAGGCGAGCCCTACCAAAGGGCTATGAAGCACTTAGCTGCAGAGGAACACCTACTAGCACGACCGTTTAGCTTGAAAAGAAAGCCGAAAAATTCAAAAACCCAGCCCACAGGTCATCTGATAACCAAAAATTTGGGCCAGAAGAAGCAAAAAAACCCAGTCAGGCAAGTTTGACTGCAGGAAAAGATAACATTGCTCTAGCAACAAATGGAATAGTTAAAAACAATTTGTATCACCGGTTGCCTAGCGGCCATACCCAAATATTTGTAGAAATATAGCAAGAATAAACCTAATTTGCAACATATAAGTAATTAAACGAGGGGTTGCTTACGAAACTGCATGATAATTATAGGAGAGTAATTAAAAATAAGATATAGCTAATTATACCTAGTTTAAAGCATGCAAACATTGACAAAAGCCAACCATAAATATTCAAGTTCAAAAATTCAGCTAGCGAAAGTTCAATACTACGGGGGGCACTCCAAAAGTATCGTAACAAATCCTCCCCCAACAAAAGGGAGGGTAAATCACCCCAGATTTACCCGACCATACAAATGCCAACAAAAGAAATCGCCCTAAGAGACAACAAAAAAAAACGATGCCTGCCGGAAGGAAACAAAGGGAAGGAACAAAGGATCTAAAGAAGTAGACAAGAAGAGAGGATGTAAGAGTTCAAGCACATCATCGAAGACAACTAGACACCAACCTCTTCCGTCGCTGCAAGATGATGTGAGCTGCGCCGGTGGAAGGGAAGGTTACGTCAGGCTGCAACAAAGATGCACCCGAAACGGAAACACCTCGGAAAGATGCGGAGTGGGAGACAGGAAAGCGAACGACACAGAAGAAGGAAGGGAAAGGAAAACCAACCTCAACCAAGGGTTAAGTACTTAGGCCCAGGATCGACCTACAGCACTGAAGCTATCTCCAAATGACAGAAGATAGAACTGATATCCAAAATAACACAAGTATAAAGAGAACGAACACAGCAAAAAGAGGGAATATCCCTTTCAAAAAAAAAAAATGAGACAGAGAAAGATGCGAGAAATGAAGGGACCAGATGTTTAGGTCGGGACTCCAATTCGAGAAAAAGGAAAGGTGAGTTGGGTCCCAAAGGTTCCGTCCGACGTCCCCAAACCAGCCACCCAAAAAGACGTAGACTAAACCAAATCATCATTATCGTCGACAGCGTTATTGAGCTTCAAGTCTTTGGCATGCCAATTCCCGCGTAGACGTCCGTCTGGATCCTTAAGTTGATATATGAAGCGAGACAATTTCTTATGAATTATAAAGGGTCCAATGAACTTGGGTGCCAATTTAGCAGTATAGTGGTTAGCAGCATCCGATTGCGTGAAGTTTCTTCTCCAAACGGAGTTGCCTACCTGATATTCATCAGGTCGTCTTCGCAGGTTGTAGTAGACCTTCGAACGATCGTAGGCCCTAGCAAGACGAACTTTTACTTCTTTGTACAATCGTTGCAGCGCTTGGGCTCTTATATTGGGGTTTTCATCCCTGATGACACGAAGTTCGGGACCTTCATCTTCAGGTCTTTCTTCCGGATTCCCGTCGAGTGTAATTTCTCGGCCAAAATTCAAAAAGTAGGGGCTATGACCAGTGACATCATGCTTGGAGGTTCTTATGGCACAAGCGACTTGTTGTAAGTATTTATCCCACTCACGTTGTTTGTCGGACACGTACGCTGTAAGCATTGTTTTCAGAACACGATTGATGCGTTCCGTTGGATTTGCCTGAGGGTGATACAACGCTGTAAACGCTATTCTGCAGCCATAGTTCCTAGCCAAGGCAGTAAATTCGCGACTCTTGAACTGGACACCATTGTCGCAGATAATTCTCTTCGGAGCGCCAAACAATAAAAACACGTTTTCTTCAACGTGACGTACGACTGCAGCGGCCGTAGCCTTACGAAGGGGAAATACAAGAGGAAGTTTAGAGAAACAATCAGCCACTACGAGTATATACTGATATCCCCGAGAAGAACGAGGTAGAGGTCCTATGAGGTCCATACAGATAACCTCCCAGGGCTTCGAGATGTTTGTGTGACCTCCCATATGTCCAGCGGGTGGTCGTTGGTCAGGCTTAGTGCGGGAACACACCTTGCAGTTGCGAATGTAGCGCAGAACGTCCGTTCGCATCTTGGGCCAGTAGTACCTCTGAGCTATGCGACCTAAGGTTTTCGAAACGCCAAGATGTCCTGAGGTAGGATCATCATGATTACGTCTAAGTACTTCTGAACGTTTGTCCTTAGGTAGAACTATCTTCCAATCTTCATTGGCCTGCATGAGTTCTGGATACGGGCTCCTAACATGTTTGTAGAGTTGCGAATTCGACTCGCGCCAAGCAGGATAGTGCTGTGGATCGTTTCGGACTTTTAGGCGCATCCGAGCATACCAACGGTCTTGAACATCATCGTCCTCAGTGACCTCATCGACAATAGGTACGGACCTGGATAGAGCGTCAGGTACGACATTGTCTTTGCCTTTGCGATGGATAACATTGAAATTATATTGTTGTAGGCGTATGGCCCAACGCGCAATGCGTCCTATGGGGTCTTTAATATTATGCAACCACTTGAGGGCGTAGTGGTCGGTCACGACGTCGAACTTAGTTCCCTCGATGTACGGGCGAAGTTTTTCGATGGCGAAGAGTACCGCGAGACATTCACGTTCCGTTGTGCTGAACTTCCGCTCATTCTTCGTGAGTGAACGGCTTATATAGCAGACGACCTTCTCTCCCTCAGGATACGTCTGGGACAAGACGGCTCCGAGTCCATAACCGGAGGCGTCCGTCTGAATGGTGAAGGGACGACTGAAATCTGGGCAAGAGAGCACAGGGGCCGAGACGAGGCAGTCTTTAATGGTGTCAAATGCGGTTTGACATTCCTCAGACCAAACAAACTTCTGGTTCTTGCGAAGCAGGCGAGTCATAGGTGACACAACTGAAGAAAAGTTAGGCACAAAGCGCCGATACCACGATGCCATTCCCAATATCCTTCTAACCTCTGGTACCGTCTTGGGGTTAGGGATGTTCAAGATTGCTTCGACCTTTTCCGGGTCGACGAGTAGACCTTTGGAGTTCACGACGTACCCCAGGTACTTCAGTTCGGGCTTGCAAAAATGACATTTTTCCCGGTTCAAAGTTAGGCGGGCCTTGGCGATCCTAGATATGACTTCCTTCAAGACCTCCAGGTGTTGTTCGAAGGTAGGAGTGCAGATAATAATGTCATCCAAGTATGTGAAGGCGTAAGGTTCTAGGTCGGCACCAATAACTCGGTCGATAAGGCGTTGCCAAGTCGCCGGGGCGGTATGAAGGCCGAATGGGAGGCGACAAAATTGATACAACCCACGATTGGGGACAGTGAAAGCAGTTAGCGGGCGGCTAGCGACAGAAACCGGCACCTGAAAGTAAGCTGACTTGACATCTAACGTGGTCAGGTATTGTGCATCCCGTAACTTGTCCAAAATGTTGCTGATGTACGGGAGTGGATAGGCGTCAGGTTGGCTCACCTTGTTGAGCTTCCGATAGTCTACGCAGAAGCGGTAGGAACCATCCTTCTTCTTTATCATAACGATGGGCGATGACCAAGCGGATGTTGAGGGTTCCACAATGCCCTTTTCTAACATATCGTCGAGCTCTTGATTCACGTGCTGTTGTAAAGCAGGCGAGATTGGATAATAGCGCTGCTTAATTGGTTCAGCATCTGTCTTGATTACATGCTCCACTAAATGGGTGCATCCTACACCATCTCCTATCAAAGAAAAAGCTTCGCTGATAGTCTGATCAAGCACAGCTTGTTCGTCGTTCGTGAGGTGTTCAGTTGAACGGATCGCAGCGATTTGCTCATCAGCCGAGGCTTTGGAGAAGGTCCATTCCCCATGGCGAAGATCTGGCACAAGGGCCATCCTTTTCCAGAAGTCGGTGCCCAAAATTAATGTATGTGGGAGTGAAGGAATAACCAGGACTTCGAAAGTTCTCACGCGATCTCTCAGTACGATGGGGACGGTAAGTGTACCTATACTATGGCATTTCTCACCATTGGCGACGCTGCAGGTGGTAGATTTAGCAGAGCTTAATTTGCAGACGTCCTTCAATACTTCCCATCCTTGTCGACCTAAAATGGTACGGCTCGCGCCGGAGTCCAACAAGCCAAGTAGATCCTTGCCATAAATTGAAACACGAAGATAGGGCCTTTCATCTTTACTGGCGTGACTCAAGATGAAATCGAGCAGAATGCGATGTTCAGTAGGTAAATCGGTCGTTGTTTGTGACTGTTTGACAATATTAGCTTCAGAGTTTTCCTTCCTAGAATTGCGAAGTGATGGGCACTGGGCCATGCGATGATCGGGCTTTCCGCAGTTCCAGCAAACACCAAAGGGTCGAGCGGCTGTAACATCGCAGACTTGTTCTTCGGCAGAGGGACTAGGAGTGGAACTAGTTTCCTCAATGGCAGCAGCTCTAGCTCCAAAACGGGGCTTGTGATAAGCCAAGTCAGGTTCGAGGGCTTGATAAGGCGGAGGTGGATTCTTGAACCTTGAAGATCGCACCCTAGCATCCTCAATCAGTTTGCCAAGTTGTCTAAGCTGAGCGATACTCGTTGGAGAGTAGAGAGCCAGTTGTGCCTGTAAGTATGGTTGCAAGTTCCTACGCATAATCTCGATGCGCTCCATTTCCACAGGTACACGAGAAAGGCGACTAAAAAGGTTCTCCATGACAGCGACGTAGACTGTTACGACTCATCAGGTCCTTGGGTTCTACTACGGATCTCATCCCATAGGCTGATTTCATAATCACAAGGCAGGAAAGCGGCTTTCAAAGCGATGACCAATTCATCCCATGAACGGATAGTGTTGCGAATCGGAACGAAACCAAATTCGAGCGTTGCCAGTGAACAATTCGATGGCAGCAGCAAAAAGTTGATCCTTGGACACGTTTCGAGCTACACGAGTCTCTTCTATCTCTTCCAGGAAGCTAGTCAAACCATTTCCTCCATCGAAGGTGATCCTCCATTTATTGATGGCTAAATAATTGGCTGAAGTGTGTCTATACGACGCAGAATGATTGACTTCTTCAGCAGCAGACGAGCGACGATTGACAGCATCAGCAAAGGGCGGATAATCCAAGTACATGCCAGGCTGCATGGCTGAGCTACTAGGAATAGGCTGAGGGGCAAAGAACTGTGAAGTGGACAAAGGATAACTCCACGTAACCGAGCTAGCAATAGGACGAATAGGCAAGGCAGCGTCTTCCTGAGACGTAGTGACAACAGAGCTATGGGGGCGAATATGAGTTTCCTGAGGCGAAGCTACTGAACCGTCCTCCGAGCTTGAATCACTCGGTGCAGCTGTTGTGTCGTTGCGAGCTTGGGTATCAACGTGAAGCTGAAGTTTCGCTTCCAAGGCGGCAATTAATTGTTCGCATTTATCCTTCAAGGACTCCAACCTAGAAGCGGAATCTGGTTCTGCTAGAATATGACCTAGACGACCTTGAACATGAAGAAGACGAGTACCTAATCGTTGGGCATCATTGTCCAGGTTCCTAGAGGTGCAACTATCAATTTCGGCAGCTAAAATGGAAAGTTTGTCTTCACAGATCGCAAGTTCTTCAGTAGCGTCCAAAGACACGGGAGTGAAAGTGACATTCATAAGAAGATCTATCTTCATACGAGCACGGAGTAATTTACGTTTGTCTTGGACGTTGCCCTGAATGGCAATGTCTCTAACTCGAAGCTCATAGTCGAGCTCATCGACGAGCAAACGATTAACATCTAATCTAAATACCATCTTGCTGTTCCAACAGGACAAGATGATCAACAAAACTTATTTAAGCTAGACTTATAACTATCCAAGCAAAACCTGTAAATAGCATGCAATAAACAAACCTATAACTAGCAATAATCAATTGTAAATACCCAACAAGTATCGACAATAAATAATACCAAAATAATGTAAATCACCTAGCCAGTAATAAATTCTAACACCCTAACAGTTCGATTTGCACTATAGTACCACCAAGTACCCTAATAACGACGTAGTCAAAAATCCTTTCAAGGCCCCAAAGCGTTGGGCGTCAAAATCTTCTTGTTAGGGAAGATAGACGGTCGGCCTTACCTTTTGGCGAAAGTTATATTTGATGTTTTGCCGGCTGGTAACTATCGGCCTAATTGGGCTAGCTCGCCGCGAGGGTCGCAGGGTTCCAGCTATGCTGAAAAAGTATAAAAAAAAAATAGGGCGCCAGGTCCACGACTCAAGTTCTAATCCTTATGCCGGACCGTACATAAGGTCAGGACAATTTCCAGCAGCACAAAGGAAACAATCAAATCAACCACCAAAGAAAATATCACAGCTTTATTAATAAAGAGTTTGGTGCGTACTATAGTGCAATGCTAACATAAACTAAATACAAATATCACAGCAGGCAATATTTTTACCAACATCAAAGAACACACAGTATGCGACATGCAATAGTAAATGTATATACAAATTCAAATATAAGTATTGGGCAAATAGTAGCCCACGAGCAGCAATGACTATGAACTAGCACATTAAAACATTGTGCGGTTACAACGGAGCGTAGCGAGTATTAAATTTAAAAAGAAAATAAATTGATCAAGCGCGAGTCGCGGAGCGAGTTTAAAATTTTGCGTATACCGGCTCAGAGCAATACAAGACCACCTCGGCTAACGTTTTAACCCCGAAGGTTAGCCCTAAATGACGCTATATCTATATTCAAAATTTTCTAAAGGGCGGAATCAGCGTGCGCTTGCGTGGCCACACATGAACGACGGTGTCCATATTAAAAATGCATTAAGTGTACGTATGTAGATTTATATGCTAAAGAAAGCAAAGGCTTGGATTTGCCCCTTACTCGGTTAACGGAGATCTACAATAACCACAACGCTCCCGGAGTCGGCTTACGAGACACGCTACTGAAGTGTGCCTAACTTCGCGCCGAAGGTTTGACATGCAAATATTAACTATTGTTTTGGTGATGAATACAGCGAAACTTTAAGGCTTCCGAGCTGTGTTATGCAAGCGGGTGAGTAAAAGCGACGTCCAGAAAGGACACAAGTGAAGCTCAAAGTTATACTCGATAAATCTTTCAGATAACGCAGAGGTCAATAAGGCTAGGAGACCCGAAGGCACAAACGGAGCAATACACAGGTAAACCTTACGACCTTAATTTAGCAAGTAGCAGAGGGTAACCGCATGTCATTGCGCGGCGGCCCTAACATTTAATTACACAAATTCTAAATATTACTAATCTAACGATGCACGAAACCTATCACCTAAATCACATGCCCGAAGTGCTAACGGCATGAAACAGTATGATTCAATTATAAAGTACAACAGGCGCAATGCATATTATCTACAATAACGTCTTGCCTGCAGGAAAGTTTACCAGAACCTAATCTCTCCGTTTGCTCCCCTGTTGTTGGACGTAGCTAGCGAAGCAACGAGGGCGGCTGCAGCTGCGGGAGGCAGTGCCAGCTGTGGAGGTTGCAAGATGACTTGCAGGTGAGTGTAAAGCAGTTGCTCAAACTTCAGCGTGGCCCACGAGAGTTGAAAAAAATCGCAGGCGATGCGACTATCTTAGGGGCCCAGTGCATCGAACTGGATTCGAGCAGGGTGCAGTCGAACGGGGTAGGTCTACTCCAGACAGGAAGGATTTCCAGCAGATGGGGAGTGTTTTAATTCCCGCCAGGAATTTTTGGCTAAAAACGCACAGAACCCAAATGTATTCCCGATTAAGAAGAAACTGACCTAGTCTTACCTCCAGCTGGGGGTCGAGCCGAGAGGAGCGCGCTAAAGTAGGCGTCCAGGAGATCCGCCAAAAGCGAAGGGATGCAAGTAAGTAGCTATCTAATAATCATTACGAACATCCACGATAACGCAGAAATGCTTCCAGATCCCTCAAACAATCTATTCGAAGAGGCGAGCCCTACCAAAGGGCTATGAAGCACTTAGCTGCAGAGGAACACCTACTAGCACGACCGTTTAGCTTGAAAAGAAAGCCGAAAAATTCAAAAACCCAGCCCACAGGTCATCTGATAACCAAAAATTTGGGCCAGAAGAAGCAAAAAAACCCAGTCAGGCAAGTTTGACTGCAGGAAAAGATAACATTGCTCTAGCAACAAATGGAATAGTTAAAAACAATTTGTATCACCGGTTGCCTAGCGGCCATACCCAAATATTTGTAGAAATATAGCAAGAATAAACCTAATTTGCAACATATAAGTAATTAAACGAGGGGTTGCTTACGAAACTGCATGATAATTATAGGAGAGTAATTAAAAATAAGATATAGCTAATTATACCTAGTTTAAAGCATGCAAACATTGACAAAAGCCAACCATAAATATTCAAGTTCAAAAATTCAGCTAGCGAAAGTTCAATACTACGGGGGGCACTCCAAAAGTATCGTAACATTGCCTTAGAAACCTTTACACTAGTCGACGTTTGCATTTAGAAAAAAATAGAGCGCTTGTGTCGTATGTGCCAAAGAGCTATTACTTTACTTTTGGGTAAATAGCTGAACAATAAAATATCACCAAAGGTGCAGTTGATGTAACACACCAAATGGCTCAAAAGTATACCACACAGCAAGAAAATGACCAATGGTCTTGTTTCATATTTTGAATATTGGGTCAATAAACTCGTACAAGGTATGGATGCTGGCTAATCCTGAGTATAAAAAAGATCAAATCAATAGCAGGAGAGACTTTCTCTTGGAACTAAGAATCGAATTATCAAAAGAGCACATCAATTACCGTTATTGTAACACTAAAAATGTACTGCAGATATATAGCAACATATGGTAAATATGATTCCGCAGTTGAGTCTTTAGATCAATAGCGTCGTTACATGTCCAGCAGGAAAAGAAACAGACAATCAAGAAGATCATGCTACGAATGCGACCATTTTTTATGTACCGAACACTCAAGTAGAAAAATAATATGTACAACATGTATCAATATAAAAAAGAATACGTTTCAAGCTTGAAGCTAGGCAACGTTAGGATGTCAACAATTTTTCCTTATTTTTTACAGTTGCACATACGGCAGATGAGCAAATTTAATAATTCCGCCAACTTCCACTGGCTTAAACTAGCGGAGTACATCTGCACCCCATACGGTATTCGGTGCTAGTAAAAAGGCACTATATTACAAGAGTTAAGTCACTATTGTGACCGATTATTAATTATGGTTCACCGGTGTGGAAGTCTGTTGAGTCAACGCAATTACGTAAGCTCAAATTTTTTTCAAAAATACTGCAGTGTACTCCTATTCAGCTCCCTTTGTAATTCCTCTTCACTGTTGTTAACTAACGCTTTACCATCAGCCTATAGTATTACGTCTATATCCTCTCTCTGTCTATTGACATAGCATTGCATGTTTTTCCTTCGTTCCTCCACTATTCTTTGGACGTACAGGTTTAATATTACCGAAGACATTGCACACTCTTATCTTCCTCGGTTCCCTATATATACCGTTCGTTCATTGGTTTATATATTGATCTATATATGCTGTTCATAAGCTTGTTTGTTATTTCTGTCACTACTTCTTTAAAATGTTTAAAGATTACAGCAGATATGGCATCAACAACTTGCTTTCTTATTTCCAAGATGATTGCTAACTCGAATTTTGTTCAGTATATTCATTTTATGTAAATCTTTGTACATAGGTGTCATTAGCTACTTCATACATTATCATGATCTTCTTCTTCTAGGCGGCCTGTGCGGGTTCAAACACTAGTCTATCGGTGTAATCTTGTATCACATTAATTTTTATTTTATTTTCCCTAATATATGCTGAATCTTCTTTCCTGTTCTCATATGTTTTTATTTATTTCCATATATCTATTATTAATACATCTTTCTTTAGCTTTTTATTCTTCCTCTTAATGTAATTTCTTCGCTTGTTGTGTACTTGTATTTTCTTAGCTTTTTTATCAGCTCTATTATCTTTCCTGTTATCCAGTGTGTGTTTGGTCGTCGTCTGGTCTGCTGTAATTTAATATATACATGCTTTTTTATAGTATTTTATAATTCCCCCTTGTTTGTTCGTCATTCGCACTCAAAGCTGTTCTAGTCTCTCCGTCATTTAGTTTGGCTACCTTTCAGATTTTTTGTCCTCTTTTCCGTTATCACTGAATTATGATCGCTGTCAATATATGCCCCAGGGTAGCTGTGACACTCTCTAATATGATTACAAATACATTTTTTTAGCAAAATGTAGTTATTTGAAATCTTTCTAAACCAGCAAGTATTGCTTAAGTATCTCTGCGGCGAGGATGATCTTAGAACAAATGAATTACTATTCCTTGTTATAAAAGTTCGGTTTTCAATTTGTAGGTAACTGTAGGAAGAAGCGGCAGTGCCTGTAGCAGTCACTCTTAGGCTACACTTACAACTAAGATTACTATAAGAATGTACAATTTCTAAGTAAAGTGCCAATTGTCTCGGGGCTAATTTGCAATTTACCAATTGAAAGGCTTTCGATTATCGCGGAAAATGCCTTACATAGCCTTTTAAATATATTTAAGAAAAAATTAGATGTCTAGTTCCATACTCGGTTCTTAGTTTTAGAAGTGATCAAAATATAAACCTCTATTCAAGACCCTATAAAAGCAAAATATGCAAATGCACGTTGCTTCATCAAAAGTTCGGCAGTTTCGTGAAAAACCGTTCTAAATCTGCTAATATTAAGCTGGATTTTACTCGGAAACTTCGAATAGTGGCTCTGGCAATTTTAAATAAGGCAGTTAACATTTAAGTGTCCGGCGAATAGCGCTAGTGGCCTGTGAGTAAACTACAATACCACACAACTCGCAATAAAATCTTTGTATATGCACGGATTTTATGGCGCTCACACAGATCTGTTCATAAAAACGTGGTTTTATTTAAAGATAGCGATACTTCCGCCACCGTATCTCTTAACCGCAAAGGTTTGGGCTCGGGGTTGCAAACCATAAACTTGAGCTACAATGTAGTGCATAACATTCGAAAATCGACATTTTTGTATATAAAATATAATCGGGGATGAAGATCAGCTTTGCAAATACAACAAACTCATTTTTTTTCGGTATATGTGCTTTTGCAATATAGCTAAAGCCTGCCATTTGTCAAATGTTAATATTGCACGTTTTAAGGCTGCCAATGCCGTCTCGGTTATGCTTTGTCTGCGAACAGGCTAAAAAATTAGACAGCTGTTATTTTTCTAAATTAGCCATTTTCCATTTTCACAAAAACAATAAGCAGAACAAGAAAAACACCTTTCCAAATTTTCTAAAAATAGCCTATACCACTGAACTATACATCCTGTGCATCTTTACTATATTCGTTAGATAGAGATTGATAATTCTCAATTCAGCTTTTTTTTTGTTGAATAGTTTCCAATGTCATTGAAAGTTGAAGCAACCTGGACGAGGTATGGTTTCGTGAGAATGAATCCGAGGAGAAATCGCATTTCGAGGGCAACGGTAGGCTTGTTATGGGCACATGAAAATTCACTTCCACCTAGGTATGAAAATAGCGAGCAGCGTATATGCGCCAGTGAATTATTTATGCGGGATCTTAAGACCTAGTTGCAGCTACGCATTTTACCTATATCTATATCTTAGCAAAATTCATTTCCTACTTGAACGTCCAAAGATAACTTATACGGAAACTCTTAAAAGTTTACACGATGAAAATAGTAGAGGAAGTTATAGATGCAAATCGAATAGTTGTGCGAATTTGTAAAATTTGCTGTAACTCAGCAAAGCTGACCATCAGGATATGCTTTATTTTCCTAAGCCTTTAAATGTTTATTAGATTGCTTGATTCTATTTGCCACCGTAAGTGTAGTTTAATGTGTACTCACAATCCCAAATAAAGCCAGAACAGTAGATCGCCTGAGTTAACAAAATGCAAAGTCGCAATTTTACACTTAGACATTGAACGTACAGTAGTGTATAAATACAGACGTTAATGTTAGTTGAATACAGCTTTAAACAGCATTGTGTTCATTTCCTTTGCGAATTAACATATTCGACAATTGTTTTTAAGCGAAATATTGGGATAGCCTTCCTACTTACACATATTATCGCAACCCTAACAATCTAAAGTGTCCCATTAACAAACTTCTAACCCTTAAGTATCTACCAAACATATTAACCTCACCCTCACAGTCAGAAAAGTACATTATTTGCATCATTTCCTAAGGTGAATTACTGGTAGACTTCAGACATTGGTTCTTCGAACAGAGTCCTGAAGAACTAGGACATAGATGAACAATATAATATTGAAATGCTAAAAATGGCATTTGGAAGTATCTTGATTAAGAAAGACTTGTATTTAATAAAATGTAGCTTTGATGTTTGTACATCGGTTCTGATACAGTACACCAATTTGTGTAAGAAAGTGTATCTAATACTCCAGAGGAGATTCAACGAGAAATTTAAAATCGAATACATTATTATTATTAATGAAAAAGGTAGTTAATGACCTTACATAGTGGCAAAGTGAGAAAAATATAAACCCAATTGAGGAGGAGGAATCAGATATGGAAAATTTAAATAAAACTACTTTCAAAACGGAAACAGTGAAACAACATATTGCGAAAATTATGTACCAAGATAAAATATGAGACAAGTTAGACGTTAGAAAGGATGACAGCCCTTACGAAATGTAACATGTGAGCAAACGAAAATGAAATCAAGCTTGGTTTTGAAATATTTGTTGTATGAATAATATGTTGTTGGCACTATAAGTCTATGTCAAATTTGAGGTTAGCAGGTTAGGTTTTGCGTCAGTTTGTGTCAAAATTGGCGGAAAACCTAACCTAATAACCTCGAACTTGACATAGACCTACAGTGCCACCAACATATTATTCATACAACAAATATCTCAAAGCCAAGCTTGATTTCATTTTCGTTTGCTCACATGCTATTATCATCTGAAGAAGGCAATACTTTACCCGGCTAGAGCAGCTCTAGGCGTAGAAGAGAAAAATATAATTATCGACACACATAAGTATTTGTCGCTTATAGACCTGAAAGAAGTATATAATAACGTTCCCTGATGTAAATGAGGACTAGTTATGAGAGGACTAAACATATGGTAACATTAATAAATATAGTGACAATATCAATAAATCTGTAGAAGGATCTAAAGCAAGGCTACAGATTTTCTTCTTTAGTTTTTAACAGACTTATTGAGCTAACACTAGAAGCTCAGTATCCACTCCGCACAGTTTACTACTTGCTACCTACTAGATAATATTGGTACAAGATGACGAATACATGGACTATAGGCTAATACAACTTACATAGAAATCCGAAAGATAGAGTCTAACAATCAACTTCAACAAGACTGATTACATGTGCTTCAAAGGAGATACAAAGAATGTAAAAGTAGACGACCAGGATATTAAGGTATGTAATCAATACACCTTCCAATGTGGCGGATCGACTATAAGCTCCACAGGTATATTCTAAAAAATAGTGACAAGGATTGCTATGGATAAAGGAGTAACCAAAACACTACACGGCTTACTGTGGGCGAAAGCCTCAACATCGACGTAAATAAAAATGAGGAGAAAGAATGAGAGCTATGGAATTGGTCTTTATGAAAAACTGACAGAAAAAATTTGGAAAAGAACGAGAATAACCTGCTTCAATGCAAGAACTGGAACAGTAAGCGCTGCAGTGGTATGTCTCCGAATACTTCTGGGTGTAGAAGAAAAAATAGAAGAATAGCTCTAGGCTGGAAAATATATATTCTAAATATTCTTTAGTTTTTTTATGGCGTGCCCGGTCTCTCACTTCGTGCCTATTCGCCCAGGTGCCTTCATTCAGGTTCGTTCTTTATATCGATCTGGAAATATCTTCATACCATGCTTCGTCTCCGCCTTCTCTTCCTATGCTTTCTTATTCTTTTTTGGCAATCGACGCAGATAGTCAATCCATTTCAGTTTCTTCAATTTTATTACGTCTAGTATATTGACTTCAACTTACACCATCTCCCTCTGATCATATCATTTGGAACGTATTATAAGTTAAATGTTCCACTCACCCTTTTCAAAAAATTCCATTTCAAAAGCTTGAAGGTATTTGCTATTTTTGTCATTAAGATTCCAAATTTCTGCTTCCTAAATACTGATGCTCTCAATAATAGTTTTATAAATACTCTTCCTGATGTTCCTAATTAGCTCTTTCTCCTTATAATATAGAATTTAAGCTTTTACTTTCATTTCTACTTTAGTCACCGTATTTCTTATGTCATTGTCTGTGGTCACCTCGTTTGTTGTTGTTACGCCCCAATATTTGTAACAGTGACACTACTTAATTTTATTCTCAATTATCTGTAAGTTCCTTCCACCTTCTACATTCTCACCAAGCACCATGTATTTCATTTTATTCATATTTCTTTAACTTAATTTATCAATTTGTCGCTTCACCAGCAGCAGTCAGTACACTTTTTCTAGTTTAATAACGTCTGGTTTGATGCTGCATATTTGGAAAACCATATATTTTATATGTTAAAACATATCTTCTATATTATCGTCTACTGCTTCGCTCAACTTTCTTGCTAGACTCATCTTATACAATAAATTTGTTGATTCGTACCCGAGCATGCTTAAGCTATATATATAGTTCTGTGTTTTCTATTCAATTACATCTCGTGACACATTATGTGGTACATTTGGAATATCGATCTCTACTCTTACTCTTACTATATAGTTGTTCGATCCATATTTTCGCACAACTTCCGTGCGAATATTTGACAGTTTTTTTATGACTTTAAGTTATTTGTTTTCTCAGTCCACCTGAATTTATGTGTTTCCTTGTGGCTATAAAAGTCATTAGTTATTGAGAAGGAATATTGTTGGTATATATTTACCAGCCTTTCTTGCTTATTGTTACATATATCTTCTTCGTATTTTCCTACTATTTTATCGTCGTCTTTACGACTTACCATTATTAAAATTTCTTGTTTGAATAACTGTTCTTATTAAGTTCACCAAGAAGTCTTGGCAATACTAATTGTATCGGAGAGTATACGATTATGTACATCGTGATTGAACAAGGGCATTCTTATCTTAATAATTCTTTCGTAAGCATAATCAACTTTTTCCAGATATTCCTGTAATTCCTTATTTTTATTGCGATTAATATTCATGTTTATAAAGGTGTAATTCACAATTTATTTTTTCTCTGTTACTTCTCTTTTTTTTAGTTTTAGTGCGAACTGCAATATCACATTTAGAGTTCTGTATTTCTTCAAAAACGTCTACCTGTTTTATATTCAGACCTGCACGTTCCAAGTTACCAACATCATTGTCCGTTTTCCTCGCTTTTATTGTCCTCGGTTTGGACTGTCAGGCTTTACTGAGTCTTTTAACAAAATATTTTGTTTTATTAGAACTGAGGTGATGGCCTAACTTCTAAACACCAATTTTCTGTAGTAGTTTTCTTATCTTAGTCCCGGAAGTGGGTGGGCCAACCTAAATGGAAAACATACAGGAAAGATGTATGGCAGAGAGATACTTAAGGAGAAAGAGAAGTTAGAATGTTACGGGGACAGGAAACGGTAAACCCAAGAAGGTAACCTTTACACAAGAAGACGAAGAAGAAAATGAAACAAGGGCAACATCAAATTGGAATTATGAACTTTTTCGACGCTGCTCCCAAATCAAAACCTCATTCGACTTATGTCTTCCCCGTTGCACTGCTCTGGAAAAATTTACCCCATAAAGTGGCTATAGTAATATAGAGTAATAATAGATATCCATTTAATCCTAAAAATAGCACATGTAGTTGAAGTCCAGCAGTTTCTATCAGCTATACGTATATAATTAGTGCCGTCGGTGTTAATATAACTCACGGCTTTTGAAACGTGATCTGATTCTAATCGATTCCGGAAATTAAAAATAGCACTCACTATTTCTCACCGACATGTCATGCAGCGAGCGATATTGCGGTGGATATTTTGAGCAAGTTAGTATATTTCAGATATACTGTATGGAAGTATATCTACCACAAACAATTTTTCTCCATTTCGCATCTGTATTCGAATACTCAAACTAATGAACTAATGCAAATAATGAACAGATAGCCAAATTAAAAGCAAAATTGATGAGGGAAATTACTCGCAACCGCCGAAATCACAAAGGGCTTGTTCGCCATGTCACTGCATATTTATTACTCTATCATCAACGCCTTTGTTCCGCTCCCACTTGGGCCGAAATTAGAATTATTTTAGTTCGCCGACTTTCCATTACATCTGCGAGTTGTGGCGGATCGCCTTATTTTAGTTAAGCTAGACAAATGTAGGTCTTAATACCGAGGAATATATCGCCCGCGGCCTCGTCCCAAGATTTATGTCTTGGTCTAAAGCGTATGTGGTTAGTTGTAATAACATTAGCTGGAGAAAACGTCATGAGTCCTCTCCTGAGGGATTTATAATTTCCACTCCAAGACCTGTCCCGAGGAAATTATAGTAGGCGTTTGCTTAATGCACTGCTGCATTAAGATCTATCCCTATTTTTTCACATTTCAGAATTCTAGATATAACGCATACAATTAAATGTATAGCAATGTTGTTCAGCTGAAAGTTATTAATAAGTAGTCAGTTATGTTTTTTCAAACTGCGCACCTTCAAATGAGGTACTTTTTGCACAGGAAAACAGCCATTCGTTTTCCCACCACCTTAGTGGCCTGTTTTTATCAGTTCAGGGTCAAGTACGGTTTGCGAGTGACTTATTGCAGGATCTTTGCCCCTTGTGGCCTTTTAAGCAATGGGTTTGCCAAGAGTAGTGTTTGTGTCGACGTTGCGTATATATAAGGACTCGCTGACTTTCCAAAAGCACAACTTTCGTCTCCGAGGATGTCTGTGCGCACTATATCCCCAGATTGATTTAAGATTTTGTTAGAAACTGTGTTTGATTGATTTTGGAAAAACGTCAAAGGAATAATAATTTTTGTATTATTTGAAACAAAGAAATCTTAACCATTTAGCAAACGGCCTAAATAATATGCAATTAGTTGTAAAGGTTATGTTAGCAATTGTGAGAGTAAGATAATTCGAAATATGTTAGAGAATTTTAGAATAAACTCAGCTATCAATACAATTCACTCCTCTAAGGATAATATACTCTCGACAACTGTCTCTCTACTAATCCATTAAGTTACTCAAGTTTGATAGCTCGCAATTAACTAGCTCAAGCTCTTGGCTAAACGAGACGACGTAATTGTTGTAGGAGACCGTTAGAAAATTTTATTAGAATGAATGTAGTACCAGTAAGGACCTAAGAGATATATAAATAAAGGTACAGCCCTTTAATTTCCGACGAGATTTCTACTAATTATTCGACTATGTCACCCCCTTGAAAGTTCAATGACTTGGCATAGGGTTCAGCTCTTATTATTACTTAAAGAAACAATAAAAACCAGACAATGTTGTGAAACAATGTTTAACTTGCTGCTTGGATATTTGTAAAAATGAGTTCTCTAAGTGTTTTCAATTAATTTGTTGAGCTAACAGAACGCATTGTTACATCGCGTCGTCTCGAAAGCAAGGCTAGAGCGAATCGCAGGCAGATATTTGGCAATGAGCTTTGCGTCTGGGCATGGGGTGACAGTTTTTTTCAAGTGCGATGTGAGTTGTTTTTCATGTACGCGGCTACACCTAGGGCTCTAATTTTCCCGCCGCGGGCCGTAACCTCCTCTTATGTCCTTGGTACATAAATAACTATTACGGCCTTAGTGAAAAACTGCGGTTTCCGCAGTATAAAACGCTTTCCAGACATTGCACTTAACGTTCTGTTTACATTGTGTTGCAGTATTGTAGAATTTCAGTTTCGATCCATATCCGATATCATTTCAATGTAAGAAAGATCCTTTCTGGGAGCGCAGGTTCGCATTTTATCGTCTGCAATATATTTTTCTCTTTACAAATAAATTTATTTCATATGACTAAATGCTACGTTTGACTGTGTGAGTCTTACTAGAAACATTAAGATATTTTTACCTAGTTTGTATAATTGTAATTATGAAGACTTCCTCCCCGACCGGACTTGCTTTCTTTAGCGCCATATAACGGCAATGCACACACTTTACTGCTACATGATACTGTGCCATTGTAGCATGGATGGTGATAGTTGGTGTGTAATAAAGTATTTCATATTTCAGAAAGTGGTCTCGCCTAAGAACAATAGCCTTTTAAGTTTTTCAGTCGTGTACACAAGTACTTTACCAATTTTTCACAGCCGCAACATTTATTATTTTTGCTAATACGATTTAATTTAACTAAACTTCTGATTAATTGCTTATCATTATACGGCGAATATCAAGCGAATAAAGTAGAGATACTTATAACAACTAAATGGTGTTATGGAAACGAGTGCAAATATTTTAACTCGTAATAGAACTCGCTATACTGAACAACTCCATTTATAATTTTTTCGACAACGCCCTCAAAACTGAGTTAAAATTCAAAACAATTTTACTCTAAAAATGCATACCCACCTATGGAATAATATTTTAATTTAATGGCATAAAACTCAAAAACAGTTCTTTGATATGCAAACCAACAGAAACTGGATAGGTACTGATAAAACCTTTAGTTCACGTCTGGTTAACTTAGATTTGCTTACCAAGCGGTTCGTCAAATTTAGGGGAGATAAATGATTGAGAAAATATGCGATTTAAATGAAAAACGATAAACAGAAAAGTTGCTCATTTTGGTGAGCTCAATCACTGGTTAAAATATTTGCACTCATTTCCATAACACCCTGTATAATGATTCAAATAGTGTTCGATTTACTTGAAAGTAAAGCAAGAAAAACAATGGAAATCTATGTTAGCCGTTTTGCTTTTGCAATTCGTGTACATCAATATATCGCCTTCAATCCCTCCGGCACCCTGAAAAGCCCTAAAAAATGTTTTTCTCCAACCTGCAATAAATTTACGTTAACTGCCAGTAGATATTCTCGAACTACCGTCTATTCTACAAACGCAGTTCGGGAAAGGTTCTCCCTACATAAGGTGCAGAGTTGATGCTTTTCTAACTCTTGGAGCTCTTTGTTTTATTTTAGTTTTGAGCCATGAGTTCTATATGGCAAAGCCCACCTTTCGTCGCTCCACTTTGGCGGAAATTACATCAGAGCTTTATTCTATACCCCGGGTTCTTCAACTTCTCTTGGTATTCGTATTTCATCACTTATAATGGACTGCTCCCATGGAAATCTGTTTTATATTAATTTATAATTTTATGTTGCATGTGCTAGTTGCTGTTCGCTTTAAGTATGTTACTGGGTGCTGCAATCAGTTGGATTTTGTGTTCTGTGAATATTACTACAATATTTTTTATGCGCGTATACGTAATTGCTGCTGTGAAATCAATTTTAGTACAATAGATAAGCTTAGCGAAAAATACAAACTGGCAGCAAATAAAGCAAAAAGTGACTACAAATGCAAACCAAATAGGAACCAGAGTAATCAACAAGAAAATGTTCAAGATAATAACACATGGAAAATTGTTCTGAAAAATGAGATCTCCTTTCTTTTAAAGCATAGAAAAAAGTAAATACCGAACTGTTGCTAATACTTATCAAAATTAAGGTTGTGAAGGCTACAAGCTCTATCGCTTCAATTACACAGCGAAACTTATACCTTGAAGAATTTGCACGTCTTAAACGAATAAAACGTGTTAGGCAAAGAAACCTGACGTAAAAGCTACAAGCTAAAGCTTTTACTATAAATAAAAGATTTCTAGAAAAATTACCAGCCCGAAAGCTTCATTGCTGTAGGCTGCGCAAATATTTAGCTCCTACCAGACAAACTGTTAAAACATTAAGTAAGTACACCAAAGAACAGCTACAAATACGAAACTTTTGTAAGCAGCAACGGCTAATAACTGATATCCTTTGAATATATTTCGATTACCAAAGAGACCTATCCATACCGTTAACGAATAAGTTCGCAAAAATTATTTACATCAGTACAGTAGTAATGGGATCGCAATTTATACATATATTTATGTTCAACACTTTGTTCAAATGGGACCAAACGGGGTAAGAGGTTGCCTGCAAGATTATATTAAACAACACCAAATGCCACGCGTCTTAAAAAAGTGTTTGTGACTAAACAGTTTTCTCTCATTTTTTATTCAAATGTGTAAGAACAATTGTGACACTGTCGAATCTTGGTATTCAATACCTGGCCACAGTATGATCTTAGTGGACTGGGACTTGGCTATGATTGCAAAGCAAATGTCGGCTCTCTCGGATCAGTACTGTATGCGTGATCGTCCTGCACATAAGTCACTATGGAATAAAACCACAAATATGAAAAGAACTGAGTTGCCCGTTTCCATTAAATTCCTTTTTTTCAAGGAAAAAAAGCCCTAAATGATTGTGAATGAGATGGCAACGGTATCCTGTTACCCTGGTCTTGAAAGAACCATGGTTTAGAAATAGTATGAGTATGGTTTGTGCTAGTAAGAAAAGACTTGAATAATATACTACGCATAAACTTAAGGGATCACTTTTTAGAACTTCTAACTTTCTTAGGAGAGTAACTATGATGCAGATATTAATATATTTATAATTCAAGCATGTAGCTATCATATACTCCAGTTTTTGTCACTGTTTTATCGAAACAACAGGTAAACAACTATATTTTGTATAAAGCTCAAAGTGTTGCTATAGCGTCTTGGCCCCTTATTTTTTTTAGGTTTATAGATGAACTTTGTTGAAAAAGTTAATAAACAAGCAGTAAAAGATATCTGTTTGAAGAAATGCCAATACGTAAGAAGTTGGAGCATCAGAACAATAAT
The DNA here is from genome assembly GCA_940337035.1 of Agriotes lineatus. Lineage (NCBI taxonomy): Eukaryota > Metazoa > Arthropoda > Insecta > Coleoptera > Elateridae > Agriotes > Agriotes lineatus. Next base: position 36,139,098 of record OW679194.1, on the reverse strand, counting down.
TTAGAATTTCTATTTTTTCTAGCATGTCAAGCATGGGCGTCAGATGGATGCTGAGCGTCGCAACAGTTTTTAGACCACAGTAGAGAGAACTAGATGAAATATGAAATTTTTTACCGAATTTTTACTGTCGACGAGATAAGGGATCTTCATAATAAATGTGACTCCAAGCGTAAGCCGACGCAATATCGATAATATCAACTTCGTGGGATTCACAGAATACCTTCTTAATTAACTACAAGAGGTTCAGGTCCGAAAATGCGAACTTTCGCCCCCTGTTGCTATGGATTCGGAAACTACGAAGCCGTCGAGTATTTCAGGTTACCTAAATAGTATCTAATGCAATGAATGCGTAGCTGGCATTCTTTTCTTTCGAAAACTTCCAGAGAACAATTTAAATGTTTATTTTATCTCTCCCATCTATACGACCTGTTCGACGATTTTTCCAGAATGAAGTTTCTCCCGAAATAATACCGATAATGTAGAGCAGATTTTCTGTTATGGGTTTGGTGGCTTTCGGCACCGTCAAGTTTTCTCAGGATGTGATGGTATTTTGGAAGTAAAACAGCTATTAGTCGCCTGCCCTCTAAGGTAATATTTGGTGATATTTGCTTTTAAGTAGTCAATTCTGCTCTTATCCATTCTGTTGGTTGCTCTATTGGATTGGCGTTTCTGCTCAGATATTTTTACGGGGGCATCGATCTTCGCCGTGATAGCTGTCGCAAATCCATGGATATGTGAAGTAGTTTTACGTTGTTGTCTTCTTCGCCTTTGGAATTGTAGATTTTACACTGAAAACTGTAGGAACATCAGCAGTCGCAGCCCCTTCGCGACAGACTGTCTTGCATTTTACAGCATGTGTCACAGCTACTAAGATCAATATTTTCAATTGTTCCAATCTTTTACGCATGTGGCATCTCTCTTTGTTGAACGCGATACGTATATTACGTTATCATTATGTTGTCAAATTTTTTTTTAGAGAGCTTATTGGTGCTCATTTAAATCAGGGGCACTTCCCGTAATCGATTCCGTTCGCTTTTATGACAGCACACCCTCTTAACGGTATTATTTAGTATACTATTTGTTCAGGTACTCCTTATGTAATTGCTCTTTTCCAAGTACCTACGTATAAATGTGCCTTTGGTATATTAAAGTCGTTGTCGTAAATAAATTGTTTATGTTTGACACTAGCTTGAGTATCTATTATCCTCTTGCAGCCTGTCTTACGTCGCCTCTCGACTGCAACACATGGTATAACGGAGTGTGTCACGGTAAGTTGTTGAACCTGGCGCCCTTAACTATTAGTTTTTTTAATGCTTATGACAATTAGATAAATTTATTACGAATTCTTTATGCTAGCAACCCCTTCCCAGTGGTATGTTCTGAGCTAGTAGTTTTGAATATTAACAAGTTGCGACTTTGATATTGGAAACCTTCCTTTATTGTAACACTTCACCCAATTCTACTGTACCTTCTGCCCCTGCTCTTCATTCTGAGGAAAGTGCTTACCTCAGAATAAATACTTAATTTGTGACTTGTGCGCTTCTTTAATTGGGTTGTTCAATTTTCAAACGCCTCATTATACCTGGAATTACGTAACTAGCTCCAGCAAGTACTGGCAACGCTATAATCACTTCCTCACCTTAGTAACATTTCTGGAAGTAAATGGGGCTAAGTTTTAATTGTTAACTCTCTGAAAAGACTCCAGATTTAGAACGCCTAGCCGAGTGTGTATTTTGAAGAGCATAGTTAGAGTTTGCTATTAATTTCAGGAGGTGTTTGGTCAGTTGAACTATTCCCGGTAAGTTGTCTAGCAAAGTATACCACAAGAAATTGCCAACGACGGCGCTGATGCATTTAATTCAATAATCCTGCTGTAATAAATAATCCCGAAGCGAAATAACCTTTACGCTGCTGTCTACAGCCGCCTCTTGGCTGACACGAATGCGAAGCAAAGCAAAATTGGAAATAAATCTGAGCCACAAATACTTTAATTCTTCCCATTACAGGCATCTGCATTAGCTACAAACGACAATATTGCCGCAGTTGCGCCAGCAGTTTTCGAAATGTTACACTCTTGGTATAAGTTTCGCCCTCGGGGAAAATATGGACCATTCACCGCGATTTACACCGGGGCAGCGGCCGCATTTGCCTGACATTATCGAATTCTGCACCCTGTACAAATCAAATTGAGTTACGGAATGGCAAACACGTGCCTCCTTCCGACTGGATATCTTGGAGGGCCAGCTTTTGGAAAGTACGCCAGACAGATAATTACGTTCGCAACTTCGTGAGTGGTTAAATATCCTTACAGCAGCCCGGGCCCTGAATTGTTCGAGTTGGTCGCCAATAATCTGCAGCTGCTCCTGTCAACGCCATTTTGCACGTTTACGTAATGTGGGTTGAGCGAATGCGTAACTAACCCCAACTATCAGAAGCGAAGTTTCAAGTTTGTTTAACCGATTTTGGTTACTTGGGTAAAACACGAATTTCATTAAAATTATTGGATGCAATGTTTGTACTTTCTCTGTTTGGAGCTCTATCTCCATCAATGAGGTGCTTATTTTCAAATTGCAACACTAGATTTCTGCCTGATACAGCACAAAAGCATGCCCTTTAAATATAGATGCTAAAGTTTGACTAGGGTTCTTCATTTTTATATATAGCAAAACATGTCACTTCGTACAGTCAGATATCACAGTAGTTATAAGTTTGAGGTTATGTCGAAATTTTAGTGCAGTAGACTTCAACGAAGTTCTTCTCTAGCAGACTTAAACCATAATCTAGAGGGGGCCAATGTTTCTGTAAACAATACCCTGAGATAGATGTGGAACAGTGCCAGATGCAGCTTTCATAGAAAACTGCCCCCCTCTCCAATAGCGAGGAAAGTTTCCTGCTGGAGTGAAAAGCTAACTACGGTGAGGTCAAATGTTAGAACTGAGTATAAAAAGGCGCTGAGAAAGGCATAGGGAGTATCATGGAGAAGGCACTCTGGGGATATCCAAGACACTCCAGAATGACCTAGTTACACTTCATAAAAATAAGCTACTATCTAAGTACTCTCGGCGTTTGTTTGTTTGTTTGTTTGTTAATGGACAAGGTCTAGGCATGCAGAGTACCAGGTACCTTAGACACCGACTGCTCTATCAATACCATCCAAACCGGAACTGGTGAGTATATAAAGACAGGAAAGAAACCTTGACCAGGTAGATTTTCCTGGCTTGGGCATTATGAAACAAGCACCTTCCGACTGGCAGAACTTGGGAACCGACAAAACTGGAAGCAGGGTATCAAGAACAGACTGGCAGATTGCCGGAAAAGTAATTCTTCCAAGGCCAAATGAGGGGGGGGGGGTCATTTGAACATGCTAAATCACCGAGACTGGAGGAGATTACACCCGCCATGCTACAGAAGGGGCCGGACTTTCTAATCGCCAGAATATATACGATTCTGAGAGCCAGCACGGCTTTTAACAACGTTCTAAATATATTGAGACTAACCAGGGTAGTTTACATGAAATAACAATAATAATAATAATAAAGACCGGTTGAACTGACTACTCTCGTACAAAAACTTACAGACCCATTAAATGTCCTCTGTAGTGAATACAATAGAAAGACTGCTCTGCAGGCATATCAGGTATGGTGTACTAGTAAACAGTACCTTTTGTAACGGCCCATTTTTATTTTACCGTTTGAGGCTTAACTCCTATTCAATTAATGCCTGCTCCCTTTTATTGATAGTTCCATAAACATTGAGAGTGGAGCTAACTTCATTCGGCAGTGTTAGAAAAGTGACTCGGTGGAACTTCGGATCAGAGCGCATTTTCTCTCTGCATGTCAGAAATTTAAGCCCTTCGAGTGCGGGCTGTAGAGGCGGTTTTCTGAAATATGGTTCGCCACGAATTTTTCCAAATACATCGAATGGTTGAGAGTGTTTCCGGCTTTCTGAAGCGGTGGAGCTGTTATTTTCTTTCAAGATGCAAACCGAGCAGATTTTATTTTTCACTGCACGTAATCGTGGGCCGTTATGAACTTTCTGATCTTGAGCGGATTCAGTATTTAGAGTCCTTACGAGCTGTTTCCATACAATTTCCATGACCCTATCGAACTTAGCCACCCAGTTCAACAGTTATGTGTTCATTTTAAACTGCATTGTAACGAATAACCTCAGGTTCCTTTGCATTGATCAACCTTATTTACTGATTATGCGTTTTTGACATTATTCGCTTATTATAATGTAATTGACTGTATGTACTTGGTTGTTCTATTTGTTTTAATATACAGTTTTTGGTTAACCATTAATGCTCCACATTAACTAAAACTTGCGCTGTTTTTCGTTAACGCTTTGTTGATACTTAATTAAAGATTCTGTACTTGACTTTTATTTCTGGAATTTTTATGGTATTTTTATTTAGATTAGGTTCTTAATAACCTTAAGAGATATGGCCTGCTGATTCTTACCTACGACAATAAATTGCCGAGAATTTGGATTAATCTGGGTTTTAATCGTCTTTTGTTGAAGGCAGGTACACCTTGACCAAGACCAATTAGCATACAGACTAGGGTTATCGGCAGAAACAGTGTTTCACCATCGTCCCAGAAAGATGAAACCACGGTGGAGATTTCTTTATGGGCTTTTTGGACATAGAAAAGGCCCTTGACAATACATTATTTAACTCTGTCACCACAGCCGTCAGAAATCTGGGTTGGCGGAAACCTGTTGCAGAGGGATATACTGTATGCTGAGAAGTAGGGTGGTATACAGGCGGCTATTGGACGACGCTCTGGCTCTTCGGGTGGCAAAGGGTTGCCTATAGGGAAAAGTTTACATTCTCCGGCTGTGGAACCATGTCATGATCAAGCTCCTGAGAACCCTCGGTAACGAAAATTTTACTCCTTTAGGATACGCGGGTGAACTCATTATCCTAGTAGAAAAAACATTGACCAACACAGTCAGGGAACGTATGCAACGGGCTCTGAACATTGTAAATAGGTGTACCAACAGAGAGGCTCTTAGAGGCAGTCCCCAAAAGATCACAATTGGATTAATTTACGCCATTACTCTACCTTGGCGGCACAGAAATCAATGTGTTAGACAAGGTAAAGTAGTGGATTAATGGATTAATAGAAAAAGGTAGTTACTCCCACTCTGACTTCAAATAGGAGAGAAGCAAAGGCAGCCGACTTCTCAGCCTGAGCTGGTCGTGGGTTAAACAAAAGACTCTAATCTTAAGCTGAAAAATATGGGCGCCAAGTAGCACGTATCCTCAAGCACTTTGCTGATCAAATAAAGGTACACGTCGAAAGGCGCTACTAACCAATTCTTAAAACAGAGATAACTGCAAGGGCACAAATAAAATTTGCAGGCATATATAACGAATTAGTATACATTATAACAATAAAGGTGCTCGATATTACATAAACAAAAATGCAGAAAACCAGATCAAAATATCACCAAAAATATTTCAGTAGGAGGAAAATATCACAATAGTAGGAGTTGTGTTAAAAGTCACCAAAGTATATATAATTAATTTCTAAAGATTTAGAATTAAAGAAACATTTGACTTCACAAACGTAATTCACAAAGCAGGCTCTCTGAAACAGCACATAATGCCAAATGGTCGAAAAAATCAGAGCCCTGCCTAAAATTTGGAAAACCTTGAAGAAATTCAGGCATTACAACGAAATCCCATTTAGAAATAACACATTGAAATATGAAACTTGACTAATCGTTCAACTATATTGTAGGCAAAATTGAGATTTATCAAGCATGAGGCATTAGTTACACAGATATTTATAAATGATTTTCGTGAGAAAACAGCCTATGGAAGCTCCAAATCACCTGATAACTGATTCGTAACCTGTACAATTACAACTAAACAATAACAAGCTTGGATAGCAAAACATCACAACCTTTTAAAGCTTAAATAGTCCGTCAGGAATGCATAATGGCGCCCAGATGGTTCAGAGCATATAACTAGTCAAATATGGGAAGATTTTCGCATCCATGCTTGAACTAATCACCAATGAAAGCCTTAGACTGTGGCTGGACAACCATTAATAAAATAAAGTTGATGACTATCGACAGGAACAAGTAACGCAGTCCAACTGACATATTGACCAACACAAATCGAAAAAGTTTCATCTATTTAGTCGTTGATTAGTAACAAAGGTGGAAGGACAAATTACAGAGCGCACAAAAATAGTTTTCTTTAAGTCCTTTACGTTTTCTATATTTTTAGGATGTAGAGTTTTGGGCTGGAGAGGATAGCTGATAGATAACTCATGAATGCTTTTAAGTTTGGTTTCGGAGACAGATGTTAAGAATACAATGGACAGCCAGAATGTGATCACTAACCGCCTGTCAACAATATGTCGCTACCGTATACTACAGTGTTTTAGACACATACTACCAAGAGATATAACTACAATAAAAACCTGTTATATAGTAAACGATAACAGTCAGAACACCGAAAGGGACCGACTTAAAGATATTACAGTTAAACCTCCTGATTTGGCTAGGTGCAATCCTTATTCCTATTTTTCACCCCTATCTATTTTATGCTTCACGAAGGTTTGCCTCTAGACGTTGATCTGTAACATCTTCAATTTTATTAAGCTGATTAGTCAAGGATCCCCTTATTGGTCTTCTGGTTTTCATCTTTTTCTGTACTACGAGCTTTTCCATGATGGTTTGGTCAGTATACATCTGTGACATACTGTTGACAAGCAATCAGTAATACCCAGCTCACGCTTTTGTTCTTCTCGTGATCCAAAAGCATTATACGTCGTCTGTCAGGTATCCTGATAATCCAAGGTTTCTCGTAGTAAGAAAATATTTATTTATTTAATTCGCACTCAGCCAACAGCCGTTAGGCCAATTACAGGCGTCGCTTGTGCAGTTATGAGGAATTCCAACCCCCACTAACGACTGCCATGATGTTGTATGACCGCCGGGACCAACTTTTTTCCGTGATGGCCGTACCACGAGGCGCCGAGAGATGCAGCGTGGAACTCCCATCCAAGTTCTGACCAGAGACAGCGTTGCTTAACTCTGCTGATCGAACGTGGACGCTTGTTCAAGCTACACCACTCGGGATCCTCATATATAAAATACAAAGAATTTGACGAGATCTATTTTTGTACACTTTGTATTCCTCGCAATTTTCATATCTTTGGACTGCTTCGATTTGCATTAGTCAGTCTCTCAATGGATTCATTATTCCTGTCGACTTTCTTTGATGGCCAGTTCGAGAATGGATACGAGTCTTCTCGTATTTGGCTAGGAGGTTTGCATCGTCAGCGTATCTGAGATTATCCTGTCAAACATGCGGTTCCTGGTTCCGCTAATTTGACAAATCCAGTATGTTCCGGTGAGATCCAATGTTTTAGTTTATATGGTTTTGATGTCTTTGGTCAATCATTTGGAAATTCTGTCCAATATTTAGGCCATTGTAAGGTTTATCTCATCAGGTTTTGAAGTCAATTATGCCGCATCTTATGGTTTGGTTCTTGATCATCTACCTTGTTCGTGTCCATTGTTAGTGGCACCATCATTTCTATATAATTATTGGCAGTATTGTTTTTATCTTTCTAATATATTATTTGTTTGCGACGGAAGATTTTCGTCTTTATCCTCTATCGCAAAGCAGTTTAGTTTGAATTTCTCTGTCAGTGCTCTTACTTTCTTATATGGATCGCTCGTTTTATTGGTGTTTTGATCTTATTCTATTTCACAACACAGTCCGTTAATATAGTTATTTTAATCATGCCTACATTTGCTTCGAATCTGTCTACATAATTTAAAGTAAGTGTTCTTTTTGTGATGTTAATTCCCTTTTCTTAAGTTGTTTTCGTTCCTTGATTTTAATTGGAATTCAACATTTATTTATTTCCATTAGGGTGTTATTGCTTCTAAGACTGCAACTTTTATTTTTTGCCATTTTTATTTCAATACTGGTTGTTCATATTCATATCAATCCTTAAATGGGTTAGGTTTTTTTCAACCTCCAATTGAAATTCATCTCCATTGTCTACAGTGAACTAAAAAAAAGCGCTGTGGATTTTTTACAATTAAGGCAGATAAATATTGCGCCTCATAATTAATGAACATGTTCATATACTGTTCAAACTTTCACACAGTTTGTGACAGCGTGAGCATTAAATGTGTGGCTTCTAGGACAGCACGGCATTTATGGACGGCAGTAAAGCTTTTATAAATTTTTATCTCTTCACTACACTCGCCTTTAATAATGAGGGTTTTGCAACAGCAGAAGTTTCGAAATAAAACGGTTTTTGCTACACCACGCGGTCTAACCCTTTTTAACAGTCTTTTCCACTAATTATGAGGTTGCTGGCCGAGAGAAGAGCCCTCCACTTGCTCCAATTACTTGTAAAAACAGCTTTTAATTGCAGCCTTTCCCAAAGGTCGCCGAAACGCTAACCATGACTCCCGTGTAAACACCCACCTCAAACGATTTCGTTTGCATAGCAATACCACACCGTTCATTAGGCAAATTAGCGCTGTATTCAACAAGACCCTCCGAAACTATCTCCAACTTTTTTGAACCCGAGCTTCTGAGTAACGCAGAACCGAAATTAAAGGGGCTACTTCGCAATTTACGATGGCGCTATTATTTTTTTACAGTTTGGAGGATGAGAAATGGAGGCCCTAAATATGAGTCATCCTCTATGCGACCTACAACCATATCATGTTTCCGATTAGGAACGATTGGGCGAAGTAAGGTAAACAGTGTTGCCAAGTGTTTTGACCAAATCAGAAAATTTGTGCAAAGGATAGTATGTATTATGAAATAAAGGGATCACAACGGAATTTTATATAATGAATGACTTGTATCATATTATATGATTTTCCACGAAAATGTAGAGACTTGTTTTTATTTATCAATATGAAACTTCTTGCTCGAACGACACATAAAAATATATGATTATAAAAAATCCAATTAGTTGCAAAAATAGAACCCATACAATTATTCTTCCATCTTAAACAAAATATTTATTGCTTGACATGGTTGCATCTAGAAGTTTTGAACAATGGATGGACTGCCTTACAACTGTACTCCTAGAAATTGTAATAAATTCCTACTAAATCAAATTTCCAATGGAAATTTCAAATTTATACTGCAATTTGAAGTAGCGTCTCACTATATTCATCTTTTTGAATAAGGATCACAATCATATGGGGTAGTTTTCCATATTGTTTATATATTTCTATAGAGCGTCTAAAGGTGACAAAACAGCGTGAAGAGGATAGGGAATGCTTTCCTTATGGGAATTTCGCTCCGACGTTGCCAGTTCTATGCAACGGGCGATGGTATAAGTTGACTGAAATAAACGAAAACCACAAGTTCCCAATAACTTCTCACGTAAAATTTTAATTCAGAAAGCATCATTTGTAGTTCAGGTTAATCAGTTTGAGAAAGTATAATTTGTAATTCAGAAACCATTATTTATACAGGGTGATTTATAATAGGTGTAAGACACTTTACGATCTTGTTCGGGAAATAATTTTAATATAAAAATGTCATATTGACATAGGTCATATTCCAATTACTTAGTTACAGAACTACAACAGATTTAAATGTTATTGAATTAGTAATGATTATTAAAGAACAATTTTAAAACATAAGTAAAAAAATTGGAATATGACCTATGTCCATATGACATTTTTATATTAAAATTATTTCCCGAACAAGATCGTAAAGTGTCTTACACCTATTATAAATCACCCTGTATAGAAGATTACAAATAATCAATACCTATATCTTACCATCTTTAAAACTGAAATAATTTACTGCACATCAGAATTTACTTATTTACTTGCGTGAACTAAATATCATTGTAAACAAAATTAAATCTTTGGTTTAACGACTGCTGTATGCATCAAATTGGTTCTTAATTACAGCTATAATGAGGGTAACAAATTTGTACTTCCAAAAGTTTGAGTGATTCATAACTACTTTCTAATGCAAAATAAATTACTAAGCCATTAGGGTAATTTTTGTACAAAATATGTTTAGTCTTCATCTGTTCTGAGAGCGTGTTGACATTTTCCAGTTGCGATTATTTTTGCATAGTGTTCTATAGTTTTATCTATTGTTATTGCTTTTATCGTTATTTATTGTTGTTTTGACCGCTCAATTGAAGAAATTGTTAAATAGAAACGTGGATAATCTGCAAGTTTCAGAAAAGCAAATACTAATGAATCTTCTCAGTTACCATTTAAATCAGACTAACGATTCGATATCCAATATAATCAAAAAAGTGTCCGAAATGAGTGGCGTAGGCGAAAAGAAGTTTTTGCAGCGTGAGACAAGAGTATACCTTCCCAGCTGGACTACTTCCTCCAAGAGAAAGGCCCAAAAAGCGCAAAATTGTAACATTCCGTGAAAACAAATACGGCGGAGAAATGAAGAGTGAAATTTGCAGAATAGTGCACCAGTTTTATCGGGAAAATATAGCGCCTACAATAAATTATGTGTTAACTGTAGTAAATGGAAACGCAAATTTGCCTAATTTTTCACGCGCAACCATGCATCGCATACTGAGTGTGATGGACTTTATGTATGAAAAGCGTGGAAGAAAATCTATTTTAATTGAAAAGCAAGAAATAATCTCTTGACGTCATCGTTATTTACGCGAAATTCGTAATAATCGTGAAGTTGGATACAATATCGTGTATTTGGATGAATCGTGGGTAAATATCGGACATAGTGTATCGAAAGAGTGGGTCGATAAATCGATTAAATCGCATCGGGATGCATTTATTCGTGGATTGACCACAGGTTCGAAAGCTCCTACAACTCGCGGTCCATGATTTGTCCTGTTACATGCAGGATGCAAAAAACGGGTTTATTGATGGAGCAGAGGTGACTTTTTTGGCTAAGAAAAATACCCAAGATTACCATGATGAAATGGATGGACCCAACTTCGAAAAGTGGTTCGAATATCAGTTGATTCCAAATCTACCAGAGAAAACTGTTGTTGTTATGGACAATGTGTCTTACCACAGCAGAAAGTTCGAGCAAATTCATAACAGTACTTCAAATAAAGCCGAAATTCAGACATGGCTTCGGTCTAAATATTTATTTTTTGACGAGGACTATTTAAAAAAAGAATTGTAGGAAGTAGTCAATACCTTCAAACGAAACTATGGTGGGTATAAAATAGAAGAAATTGCAAAAAGGCACAATGTGAAAATCTTAAGACTCCCGCTTTACCATTGCGAACTGAATCCTATAAAATTGGTGTGGAGTGAAGTAAAAAGGTATTTAATTTAAATACGGTGGTAAACACTGTTTTAATTTTGGCATTTATTGAATTGTAATGCACCAAAAGCTTCCAAAATGTCATATAAATAAATTTTTAATGTTAGCAAAGATCGACACCAAAGATATTGTAACGACCTTGGGATCCGGCCATTGCAAACATTTGACTCAGCGTCTCGATCATTCCAGAACGACCTAAGGCGGGGGCAGTGTCACGACTTTGAGCCGGTTCACGTGCGGACAGATGAGTCACACCCTTCGAGAAACGACCTTGGTGACTCATGCGCGCGAACACGCCAGCGTTGCGGGAAGGATCGAGCAAGGTCTCGACGTTTCCGGTATGACTCACCCGGCGCATATATAAATACGCGAAAAGGAAGTCGAAGTGGAAGTCCGAGTGCCGACTCCAACTTGGAAGAAGCTGCCATATAAATAAATCCGTGTGTACATAAATATAGCCATATAAATCATTAATGTTGAAATCGCGTGTAAATAAATAAAGTATATCTGTTGTTAGAAATAGCCCTGTTAGTTTATAAATAATGTGTGTTCCGCTTTAATAGTTCTTGTGTTGTGTAAATAGTCAAGATAAATTGTTGTAAATAAATGCTTAAAACAAGAAGCGGCGTATAATTTTTTAATATCCCGAAAACGTAAAACGTAACAGTGGCGTCAGGTGTCGGGTTGTACCAGAGCTATAAAAAAATTATTGGACAAACATTAAATAAACTGATTTACTAACAAGTACCGAAAAACGACAGTCAGATAATAAATTTAAGTGTGTGTTGTGGATGTCTGTGACAAGACCCCAAAGCAGCAAGGTGGAGGCCCAATTAAGCCAACTTTTCCAGCTGATCCACGTTAGCCAGGATAAGGCAGAAAAAGCGCAAGAGGAATTGAAAGTCGGGCAGGAAGTACTTGGGGAAGAGCTGAAAGCCTGGCAAAGAAACGGCCGGCGAGGACTACGTGGGGAACCCGAAGAAGAGAATGGAAGAGTTCGGTGTCTGCTGTTGGATACTGGAGCGACGAAGTCCATCGCCAGGTCTGACGTAATATGGGACGAGGGTCAGCTGCTGCCCACTAGGACACGCCTTCACACTGCCACGGGAGGCGCAGTGACCACACATGGGGAAATTGATTTGACATTGAAGATTGGGAATCAAACCCTGAAGCATCGGGCCCTGAATGCTGACGTTGCGGGCGAGTTCATCCTGGGAATGGATGTTAGGAATGAGTGTGGGTTCACTTTAGACCTGAAACGCGGCGTGTTGCTCGTGGGGGGGAGGAACTTTCCCTACACCCAAGAGAAGAGATCGCAGTACGAGTGGTATTGGCGGAAGATTTTACCCTGCCGGGACGAACCGAAAGGGTCGTGGATGCATACCTGGATGGCGATCTCCGGGGCAACCTAGTGCGCAGGATTGAACCCGATAATGACAAGGTCACTCATGGTATCCTGGTTGGGAAAACGTTGGTAAAGACTGGGCTTAAGGTCCCAGTAAGGATGATGAACGTCAAAAGGAAACCGGCAACCGCCAGGAGAAACACAATCCTGGGAAGGGGCATGAGCCAACAAGAACGGAGGAAAATCGAAGATCTGGTGGCCCGGTACCAAGACATCTTCGAGTACGGAGATCATCCCAGCGGCCGTACCAACGTAGTAAAACATAAATCATTGGAGATTGGCAGAAGAGTCTTGCTGAGGACCGACCATGCTGCTCTAAGATGGCTACTGCAGTTCAAGGAGGACAAGTGGCTAGGTGGATCGAGCGCCTACAAGAGTACGACTTTGAAATAAATCATCGACCTGGTACAGCCCACCGCAACGCCGATGCGTTATCCAGGAGGCCCTGCCCTGCGGACTGCGGCCACTGTTCGAAGCTGGAGAGTCGTGCGGTACCCATCAATCGTACCACTGTAGTCGACGAGTCGTGGGAACTAGACGAGTTGCAGAACAGCCAAGAGAACGACCACGACTTAGACACAGCTATAGCCTGGAAGCGGGATGGCCGTCGACCTACCTGGCAGGAGGTCTCCGCCACTAACCCAACGGTGAAGACCTATTGGGCGCAATGGGGCTCCTTACAGCTGGACAACAACGTCCTGACCAGAATCTTGGAAGATGAGGACGGTAGGGCAACGAGATCACAATCTTTGGTTCCAATGAGTAGAGTGGCCGAGGTTCTGCGCCACCTGCGTGATGGCTTCTCTGGGAGAAACTTTGGATTGAAGAAGGCGTTGCAGAAGGTCCGAGAAAGGTTCTACTGGGCGAGCTGCAAAGATGACGTCCGAGAGTGGTGCCGGAGGTGCGAAGCCTGCGCTACAGGAAACTGACCAGTTGGAAGACGTAGAGCTCCGATGTGGCAGTACAACGTCGGTGGTCCGTTCGAGGGGATAGCCATTGACATCGCCGGACCATGCCCCGAAACCAAATCGGGAAATAAATACATCCTGGCGTGCATGGGCTACTTCACCAAGTGGCCCGAAGCGTACACCCTTCCGAATCAAGGGGCCGGTACTGTCGCTGATGTTCTGGTGAAGGAGTGCTTCAGCCCTTTTGGAGTCCCCCTGGAGTTACATTCAGACCAGGGCCGGAATTTCGAGTCCGGACTGTTCCAGAACGTCTGCAAGCTACTGGGGATACACCAGACCCGGACCACTGCCCTCCATCCTCAATCGGACGGCATGGTGGAAAGGATGAACCGAACCATGGGGAAGCATCTATCCAAAGTGGTTTCCAAGCATCCGCGTGACTGGGACCAGTGCATTCACCTGTTCCGGATGGCCTACCGATCGGCAGTAGAAGAGACAACCGGCGTCCAGATCGAGGTGTGCTGTTACAGCCGTTGTGAAGCATTGAGCCCCCATTGGACTGCTGCTTCTTTAGCCAGTTCATGTGCAAGAAGGGCACCGCCTGCAAATACCGCCATCGAACACCCACAAGATCAAGAGGACAGGCACCCGACGCAACTCGTTGTGGGACAGAACGACCTAAGGCGGGGGCAGTGTCACGACTTTGAGCCGGTTTACGTGCGGACGAATGAGTCACACCCTTCGAGAAACGACCTTGGTGACTCATGCGCGCGAATACGTCAGCGTTGCGGGAAGGATCAAGCAAGGTCTCTTCCGGGATGACTCACCCGGCGCATATCTAAATACACGAAAAGGAACAGTCGAAGTCAAAGTGGAAGTTCGAGTGCCGACTCCAGCTTGGAAGAAGCTGCCATATAAATAAACCCGTGTGTACATAAATCTAGAGAGATAAATAACGCGTGTATAACAAATAAATATAGCCATATAAATCATTAATGTTGAAATCGCGTGTAAATAAATAAAGTATATCTGTTGTTAGAAATAGTCCTGTTAGTTTATAAGTAATGCGTGTTCCGCCTTAATAGTTCTTGTGTTGTTGAAATAGTCAAGATAAATTGTTGTAAATAAATGCTTAAAACAAGAAGCCGCCTATGATTTTTTAATAGCCCCAGAACGTAAAAACGTAACAATATTATAAATATATAATTAAATTAAACATCCTCTGCTTAATTAGTTTATTGTCCATAATTTTTCTTATTTTAAAATTATAACATTTCCACGGTTTATCACCATATTTTTAAATTATTTATTATTAATCTTTAAAAACTAAATTTAATGCACAATTAAGCGGATTTTTTTAAAATTTAAGGAGAATGAAGCCCGAAATTTAATCATTGAAGCATATTTGCGAGTTATGCCAGAAAAATAGAATAACTACGTAAATCACGTAATAGCAACAGAACAGACAATGTGAGAAGTCGATAAGTTGTTAGAAGATGTAGAACCAATTATTATAAATATAAATGATGCAGATTGTGATAGTGACATTAATAGTGAAGTGAACAATAGTGACAGCGATTAGTGACACACAAATTGTACATTTTTTTAAATGTACAATTAATAGCTATTAACATATCTAGGAATGTTATGACTATCATAACTGCCGCAGATGTTGTATTGAAATCCGAGCTCGCAGAGCGAGGATTTTAAAACATCTGAGGCTGTTATGATGCATAACATCCGTGATTTGTTCAATAGTTTATCGGTTGCTGCATGGTTATGGTTGCCATGTACGGTAATGGACTATTACCGTACAGATCAGTTATGATTTAGTTACCAGCCTACTTTTGTATATGTAAACAAGGCATTAATATCCTGCAACCGATAAAAATTATAATCGGTTACTGTTTTTTCCAATTTCTATTTTAAATGTATAAACTCGATTGCCGTGAAACAAATATCCGTTTTATTTATTTTTACTTATCAAATCCACTATATCTGGCGAATTTTATGCTTCTTAGAACCTAATTTTCTTTATTAAAAAACTATGACAAGTTCCGATTAAAAGAAATATGTGTTTGTGATAACGGAGATCCTATTGTACGTAATTGTTTTGTTCATAAACTTGTTTGAATGCCACTGACACAACGTACCAGGTAATGAGGGATTATAGTTAAGCTGTCTCTATTACAATAGCCGGATTTGTTTGTCTGTGATCGGTGCGTTTTTTCTACAAAACATTTTTGTGCAGACATATGGCATCGCTGTTTGTTGCTGTTTACCATAAGGCCATGTACTGTCCAGTCACCCTGAGAAGCAGTATAGTATGTGGAACACTAGTTAGGTACGTCATGATGTTGGCAGAACAGTCTTGAAAGCGATATGCTAATGAGGGCTTCTATTCCGCCTTATGAGGTATGATAGTTGGCGCTTCTCATATTAATTTTAGCTGAATAATTGCTTGCTTAAAACACGTCCGTTCAAGATTGCTTCCGTCTGAATCTGGGAAGCAAGGTTGGTAATTTATAGCCAGTTCGAATGTTAATTAGCAAAATAGTTTAACCTTGACGAAGTGTATTCTGAGCGAAGTTTTCCGAGCGTAAATAAATTTGTGTGCTACAGGAAAGATGCATTTGATATTGAATTGGATACTGTTCCTAAGTACAAACTTTTTGAAGTTATTACGAACCGTGCTATGACGTCAACACTTTTAAAACTAGGTAGCTATGAACCTCACAAGTACACTCGTTTTTCAAGTTCATAAATAGTGGGACTAGAAGAGCGATTATAGAATTTCTGTGGAGATTCAGCTACACTATCTTATTAGCCCATAACATTTCTGTTCTACGATTAAAACTTATACATTATACATTAATATAGACAGCAATACCAAACTAAGGACGTACCATATAAAATTACAGAAAGAAAAAAAGCACAAGCAGGTTGGAAGAACAACAGACATAAGAAGCAATAGTTGCAACAATTTGAAAATTCTCGCCGCCGTTGGATTTTGAATGCACGAGCCAGAGGGGATAGTGTAATTCGTGCCATCGAACTTTTTCTCGCATTAGCGCTAGAACAGATCATTAGTTGGCCTGATATAGTTACGCACAGATGTTGTACGTGTTATTTGTTCCGTGAATATGGCCGTTTAGGAAAACCTCACCGTGTCTATTTCACATAAATTACAACGATTATCGGCTATTCAACTTCTCAAAATGCAGGTTATGCATTCGAAATTCATAATCTCGTCTCATTTTGATTTTGTCGTCTATACCCAAAGGAATACAATGTATTATTCCGCTATATACAGTTTTGCAATCAGACTGCACGTATAGCCACGGAGCTCTAAAAAAACGTTTCGTACATCACGAATGGATTAACGTTGATTTCTCGTAGGAAACATTTTAAATGTGGCTATTCATTTTTCATATTCTCCCCGACGCAAATATAAAGTCTGTTTTCACCTCCCGTGCAGAACTACGCAAATTCTGCAATTGATAACCTGAGAAACTGTTAATTTTTCTTTCGCCTTCGAACCCGCAAACCTCGCTCAAATTTGGCGGTTAGCAATCCAATACGCTCTCTCAAGACATTGTCCAAAGCTCAGGGTTTGTAGATTTTGCCGGCGACTAAAGTGCATTTCAACTAAGTCGAATTTATGTTTACTACATAATAGTGCATGCGTAAGGAACTAGCGCACTGCGCCAGTTTGTTAATATTACGTTTTCTTATGAGATCTGTATTGCAGACAAACATTTGCTAGTTTTGCTTATCGCGCTACGTGACGCCTCGACGAACATATAAAAACTCCTTATGAATGCTTTGAAACACTTCGTTCCATTCACAACAGCGGTGATGATCCGTTTAAATGTAATGTTATGAATGTTATATTAATAGTCTTTAAATTTACTAGCACATACTAGGAAGCAGCATGATCTCCTTTAAGGTCAATAACACTTTTTGCAATCTTCCTTCAAAGATATTTAGTTCTCCTCCTGCTTCTTATTTGTCTATAAAAATCTACGCAACGCAGTTGCAATGCCACTGTTGGTGTTATTAACATATTGTTTATATGTTAATGTTTATATCTATTAGTAGTTTCTTGGTACATCATAAGTGCTGCATCCTTTTGTGCAATTTGTCTTTTATTTATTATTGTCATTCTTATTAGTGTTCCTAGGTAATTAAATCCTTAAATCTAAAGTTCCATAGTTTCAATTAGTTTTGCTGATAGTCTTTTTATTTCATATGATTTGTTCTGATCTGTGACTTACATAATGTTATTTACAACATAAATTGTATATCTTATAAGGGCACCAGTTATTCATATCAGGTATTCGATATTATCTTTATATCTAATTCTTCTGTACGTGTGTATGTGACTGAACTCCTCCTAAACGGCTGGACCAATTTTGATGACATTTAGTGTGTATTTGAGTGGGTCCCTGGATGGTTTCGATTCACAATTGGACTCGGTAGGTGGCGCTGCAATCGGGTTCTAGGTTTTTAAAATTTTTTTTTGACGAATTTCTTTTTTTTTAATATTTCTCGCATATCAGAACACATAATTCCAAAATTTAACCCCCCCCCCACACCCCAATATTGTTTAAAATGAAAAAAATCGAAAATCCGAAAATCGAAAAAACTGCTGAACCTCCTAATAGCAGGCAAACCAACGTCTGTCGGGTCCCCCAAAATTTCGCGCCCCCACCGGCCCCCAATATTTTTTAAAATGAAAATTTATATATATATAATTCTTCTGTACGTGTGTATGTGACTGAACTCCTCCTAAACGGCTTTTTGATGAAATTTTTTGTGTCTGTTTGAATGGGTCGAGATTCGAAATTGAACTCGGTACGTGGCGCTGCAATCAAGTTCTAGAATTTTCTTTTTATTTATTTACGAATTTTTAATTTTTTTAAAGATTTCTTGCATACCAGAACATATAACCTCAAAATGTCACCCCCCACCACCAACAATATTTTTTAAAATGAAAAAAATCGAAAATTTGGATATCGAAAAAACATTTGCTGAACCCGCTAATAGGAGGCAAACCAACGTTCGGCAGGAAAACGTCTGTCGGGTCCGTTACCCCTTAGGGGGTGAAGCGGGGTAAATAAGCCTAGACATCGATATGGGTGTCGTTATTGAGGTTTTTGAAACGTTGATTGCGAAAATGGCATTTATTTTTAAGTCCAAGACGATGGACATGACATAAAAATAAAACTCTATAGTGATGAAACGGAGTTTCAGAGACAAATTATTTTTGGGCATAACAACGTTTGCCGGGTCAGCTAGTATATGTATATAAATATGTATAAATTGTCCTGCAGCGACAGCCTTGCAGCAGCTTAATGAAAATCGTAATCCTTAAAAGAATATTGAATTTGTGGCTGCTCATTGTCTGAGAAAGTGCGAGATTGCCAAATTCCTATGAAACAGACAATATGTACAATTGTATAAAATGGGTTGCAAAGTTATCTTCGCTCTTACTTCGAACTATCAACAATCGCGTAGCATTATTTTGTTTGTTGCGTATTTTTAGAAAAAAAATATGATGAAAGTAAAAACGTATTTTTAAAATTTCTTAAAAAATACCTTATTTTCAAATTAACTAAAACTAAAAAACAAAACGTAAAAAATGATATAGTACAAAAATATGGGTTTTTTCTTAACGAACATTTTAGTTTTTTTTAATTTCTGCAGGAAAAAACTAAACGGAGATATAAATGTTAGAAGTTTGCATTATTGCGCGGACTACCTCTCCCGCGCCCTTCGACTCTTTACTTTTTGAATATGTAGGGTTTGAGCATGTCGAAATGTATATGATCTTGTAGCCCTCAAATGACCTGTAAAATGGTGTTTGAAAGGACGTTGTAGCTTTAAAATTAAGGGAGTTATGGTAAAAAATCCAATCGCATTTTTTCGGAGCATAAATATTTTTCTATTCCACATAATTTTGGAGCTGCATAGATCATCATATGTACATGTATATGTATATATAAAGGGTGTTTTTTTAGAGGAGGAGAACTTTAAATTGAAATAAAGCACAGAAAAATGTTTCTAATATCCATGAAATTGGCTTTATTTGAAAGATAATTTTATGGCATTTATGTTTGAATATGATTTCGGGCATGTGACCGCCGCGACTGGCGTGTACATGACGTAATCTGAAGGTCCAATTTTCACACACTCTTCGCAGTAAATCGCTATAAAGCGTCGAATGTTGGCTTCCAAGTGCTCAATTGTTTCCGGTTTATCGACGTAGACATGCGACTTTACATATCCTCAAAGAAAATAAACTAACAGCGTCAAATCGCACGAAAGGGGTGGCCAGTTAACAGATCCATTTCGTGGATCCATTTTGTGGATCTGTTAACTGGCCACCTCTTTCGTGCGATTTGACTCCGTTAGATTATTTTCTTTGAGGATATGTAAAGTCGCATGTCTACGTCGATAAACCGGAAAGAATTGAGCACTTGGAAACCAACATTCGACGCGTTATTGCCGAAATACAGCCTGATTTACTGCGAAGAGTGTGTAAAAATTGGACCTCCAGATTATAAGTCATGCACACGCCAGCCGCGGCGATCACATGCCCGAAATCATATTCAAACATAAATGCCATAAAATTATCTTTCAAATAAAGCCAATTTCATGAATATTAAAAACATTTTTCTGTGTTTTATTTCAATTTAAAGTTATCCTCCTCTAAAAAAAACACCCGTTATATACAGTGTCAAAAAAACTTTTTACGTCAATAATTTGTGCTTGTCTAAAAACCTATTTACCCCATATCATATATACCGAGTGGTTTTTACTTATTTAGAAAATGGAGTTTTTCGAAATTGTCAAAATCCAAAAAGTGATATTTTTCGGAAATTAAGCAATATTGAAATGAGATTCTTTTAGAGTGTGTTATTTTTAGCTAACTAAATAATCTCAAGGCCAGAAAACCCCTAATTTTTTTTTAACCTTAGCTAAAAATAAATTTAAATTTTTTTAAAATATTTTTCAAAATTTCACATACAAAGACTTAATATTAAAGTGATTTTTTTTATGTGAACACTTTAAAGAATTATAATTGGTGAATATAATATAAAATGTTAATTTCTTCTTTATATTTTTTATTATTTACCGAAAAGTAGTATGTTTGCATAATTTTTACGTTTTCTATGCAAGGCGCTTTTTAGGATAAATATTTCTCAATTCTAATTAATATTGATTTAAATGGCTTCAAGAAACTCTAATCTAGCCCTGTTAATGAATTAGTGTTACAAAAATCTTGTAAATGTTCTCTTACAGTTTTGAATACATCGTAAATCATGTTCGACAACACGAAAGAAGCTTTATCCTACATAATTAAATAAGATGTGAATCTACAAAATGGTTAAACCTGCGTTTTTCCTATTTTTTTTTTTACGAAGGGGTAGTTTCAATCCTTAAAAACAAAAAGCGCAAGTCGGACATATGTCACTTTTGAAGTTAAGGGTAAGATGAGCTTAATTCCAAATTTTCATAAAAATCGATGGAGGTTCAAAGAATTCTGAGGTAATACCATATTTTTACCTTCAACTACTGGACTATTTGTACTGGACAATTTCATAACTTTTGCACTAAAGAAACGTTTGTATTTTAAACCAGTTGCATGCACAGGGAACGACGACCGATAAGGCCATCACGCTTTATCTACTTGACTGATTACCCCTGCAGCATGAAGTAATTTCCATTTAAATGGATTATAATTAGTGGTAAGGGCAACATGGTGTGATTTGCTATTATAAAACTGGTACATACTTGTCAGCTTTTTGAAAATGTTGCAGAAATGAAAATACTACGCAAACATATTTGAAAATCGAGCAATGTGGTTGATTATTTAGTGGAAAAATAATGTTTTCTGAAATACTCCAAACAAACAGACTTGATTGTTTAGGGTTTGTATAATACTTCATCATATAAATCTGATGTTAGAATTTACTTGGCAAAGATTTAAATACAAGTTTAGCATGAATGCAATGTGTTACTGAAACAGCTGTAGATACGCAAATAGAAGCTTGAATCAAAGCAAAATGAATACATTCACAGAATTTGCTTTTATAGCAAGTTGTACATGAAGAATAACACATTTGGCACCAACAGTATTGGAAGCATCTCAACGGCCTCATAAATAAATGTTCTCTAGTAACCTTATTTGGCTTTATCCATTATATAGGATTAGACAAAGAGATGCACAGTTTTATGTTTTAAATAGAATCTAATTAAATCAGTCAGAGCGGAGTAAAATCGAAATTGTTTTGTAAAACGTTTAAATGCAATTTAAAACTCATGCCAATTGTTTTAATGTTTCCTCAATTCCAGATCGCTGCGTCCAAATTCAGTATTAATTGAGTAATAAGGCCGCTGGTTTCTAAATTTTAGATTAACTGTTTAGCACCATTACCTATCAGATCTACCCTACCATGAATGAATTAGACGATATCCCTTTCAAGATTTAAGCGATCGCTTAAGCGTAGGCGGTTTTAACAGAGTCATTTAATTAACCCTAATCCTGACGCTTTCCGGCTGTAATTCTGGAGCTGACATGATTTTGCGACGTTTCCTGTTGCGCGCAATTTTATTTTTGTCGTTGTTTCACTACTTCCCTTACTGGACAGCAAAGCTAGAGTAAAGCTTCAATTTGCAAACAATTATTATCACGAATGTACGGACTTAGGCAAATGTACATTTAAAATGCATGTATTTTACACCTTTTATCACTTTTCTGCATCTAACTATACCGAGTGCATATTTTACGTTATGGTAGTCTCGTAATAGTATACACTATAATGCTTATTCAAATATTCCCACATTCACAGATGGGTGACATCCAGATCGAAGATTGACAATGTAGCTACAAAAAGAGGCAAGATAAGCAACATTCAAATATAAAAGTCCAGATGTAGCAAAAGTTTGGTACAAATCATCACTTGGTAAGAGAAGAAATATGAAGGTTAATGAAAATCGGCAGATAAATAAAGAACAAAACGCAAAATTAACACTTAAGGACTAAGGGACCACGACATATAAATATATAATGTGGCGATCACACCACCCTGGACACAGGGTTGAGGGCAACGGCAAAATTCCTAACTGTAATTCTTAACTGTACTTGAGCCCTAACAATATTTTACGAATCCAGCGTCCTGTCGTAACAGGACTGCGGTCCTGGAAAGAGACATTCGCTCCTTTCTTATAACTAAGAATGCTCTCAGTAAGTTCGAGTAGTTAGAGCCCGATCTTCAGTGAGTATGATTAGCACTAAGCACGTGCGCACCCATACATAAAATTGCGTAAAAAATTATCAGAAGAAGCGTAAAAACATAAGAAAACTGGAACCTGCAAATGGGAGGTGGAGCAGCAGAAACATCTAAGCAACACATTATGGAATGATTACAGTAACTATAAAAAGCAAACATTAAGGAAAATCTAATCTAGCAAAGTAAATCTAATGGGCGGAACGGGAAGCAGTAGTAAAACAATCTAAAATGATTTTACAAGCAGGTATCCCTTAAGGGTACCAAAGCAAAACAAAAATTACTAAAGAAGACAAAATTATGAAAATATGGAGGGAATACACCATGGAAGAATTGGGTGGTGATGGAGACAGTACTAATGAGAGGAATAAAGGTACACAAGTAGTAACAGAAAAATAAGTTCTAGAACAAATTATATTACAGAAGAAAATGCAATGCTATAAAGGGCTGAAGGTGGTAAAGTAGATGGACATGGCATGATAACAATTATTGTAGAAATTCTGAAACATGGAAGAGAAACAACTACAGCTACTTGTATTTAAAAATGTTTTAGCAGCATCCGGGAAACAAAAATATACCCTGAGAAAGGGCAATAGTCAATAAAAAGAGCAACGCACATGATTCTTAAAGGCATTTCCGTTTTTAGTGCTTCTGGGAAAGTCTACGAGAGAGTACTTGAAATAAAGTCGAGGAAAATAACTGAACAGTAGATGAAGATGAAGGTGGAAGCCCTCAGATTCTATATTTACACTGAGGCAGATAATGAAAGGATGATTGAGTACAACAGATAGAATTGTTTAAGATTCCTAGATTGGGAAAAACACCATAATACATGGTTTGTCCCAAATGCATTACATGGCAGTGGGTTACATCGTATCCTGTAACTTCATTACTGTTAACCATTTTACTGATTATCCTCTGCAGAACCAGTTTTAAAATTCTCCAAAGGTAATACATCAAGGTATAAAAATGTTGACCTTTTAGTTTTTTAAACAAATATTGTTTATGTAAACTTCAATTGTATTGCATGGCGCTGTAAGTTCCAGAAAGGGTTGTGAAAACACGTGTTTATGCACAGGGTATACGTGCTTACGTCATGGTTCATCCAATAATGGTGTTAAGACATAAAAGCTTTACGATTAACACAATTGAGGTGGACATCGATCGTTTCAGTTGTGATGCGTTAGTTCCATCGATTCTACGCTTATAGAACTTAAACAGCCGAAACACAACTTGTAAACTGCTGAAATTGTATGGTGCTATACAAATTTCGTATTTTTAATAGTACTATCCGAATAAATTAAAGTCGTGCTGGATCCTAATTAAATTCCGGGCCTAAAGGGCATGCAAATGTGCTAACGACCCTGTATACTAATTCGTATTCGTGCTTCCGAATTCATAGACAGATCCTTACAATGGTGTTTTTTTGTATGCGGATTCTCATTAAATCTGTATTAGAAAATTACCAAATCCCATGTGTGCGGGTTCAATTCACCATACTCTTATTCGTGCATTACATTACGATTAATTAAAAACAAATACGTGTTAGTCTCAATTTGGCGAACCAACCAAAAGCACATTATCGATTGCTGCAAGGAAAGCTTTAGAAATGGTCTTACTTTTAAAGGAAACAAAGGGACCATTTCTAATGATACTTCGCATATTTTCATTTCAGCTGGTTGCAAAATTTTCTACTGGCGAGTACAAACTGAGAAGGAGTTTTTGTAAATTTTAAACAGCACTTGCTAAATGAAATATATTAACAATAAACTCCAAAGTACATAATATATATCGCCTCGACTGCGGGTGTCATAACCATGGGCATCGCTTTTTTTTGTGTAATCACTATAATGTTCTTTTATGTGTAATAGACTAGCAAGATGCCCGTTCTTCGTACGGACTACAAATGTTTGTTTCTTCTTCTAAATATTAAATGAATTCTGGAGTCCCCCCCCCCCTCTTGCTCACGCAATACGCTAAACTAACAAAGGCTGGAAAACAATATTGTAGGTAAAAAGGAAACAATATTCTTCTGAAAAAAGTTCTCCTTAACTCTTTTATTTTTCACATCCACCTGGAAATGTTTATATAATTGTCGTTACCCTAGTATAGATTGATAAAACTATAGTTTTAGTATAACAATTAGATAAAATAAAAAATCTATGTACTTATTAAATGTTGTATTCATTAATTATAGCAGGATACCCGTTTCCACCACTTGGGGATGGAATTTCAGAAATTCTCCTATTTTATTATAAGCGATATTGAGAAATTCGTGAAAACACGGTTTACCACTTTTCACCCCTCACAGGCAAAATTTCTAAAAAGTCTTTCAGCCCGCTTTAGGGGCGAAATGTAAAAAAACCCTAAAACCCCTTTCTAAAGATTTGAAAAACACATCTATATGCCAAAAAGAATGCTCTAACTCAACAAACACAGGAGATACAAGAGATTCCATAATTCACCCCGAATACAGATTCATACCTTTAAGGGTTGATTAGGGCAAAATCCTGAAATAAGTTTTTAGACATTTGCGTTGGATACCTATGCAAGAAAACACCAAGTCGATATCTTATCGGATCTAAGAGATATTGAGGAATTCGTGAAAACACAGTCTACCCCTTTTCATCCCCTTAGAGGTAAATTTTTTAAAACCACTTTTCAAATATTTTAAAAATACATATATATGTCAGAAAAAGAATGTTCTAACTCAATAAACATAGGAGATACGATGGGTTCTTTAATTCACTCCGAATCCATATTTGCACCTTTAGGGGTTGATTAGGGCAAAATCCTCAAATACGTTTCTAGGTATTTGCATTGAAAATCTTTGCAAGTAGGTACACACCAAGTCGATATGTCATCGGGTGTAAAAGATATTGAGGAATTCGTGAAAACACATTTTACTTCTTTTCATCCCCTTAGAGGTAGAATTTCAAAAAATTCCATCTTACCACTACCTTACGTAGCAAATTGAACCTTTCACCCAATATCAAGTTCGTAGTACCAGTGGTTACGGCTCTGCGTTGATTAGTCAGGGTTGTGACTTTCTTTTATATATGTATATAGATAGATTACAATATAGTATTCATGCTGACGGTAGCGTTAATATGTTATATTTTTTGTACAATGATT
This sequence comes from Agriotes lineatus, assembly GCA_940337035.1. Lineage (NCBI taxonomy): Eukaryota > Metazoa > Arthropoda > Insecta > Coleoptera > Elateridae > Agriotes > Agriotes lineatus. The sequence continues at coordinate 36,113,067 of OW679194.1, read as the reverse complement.
TTTTTAAATATGTGTAAACCCCAGAGTATCAGACCGTACGTCATTACGCTATGAAATAATGCGTGGTATGCAATAATGGCAGCATCTAAGCTAACTCGATTTTTATTTTTCTAATTACGTAATTACATAGATCGTTCTTGATAACTTAATCGAAAGATTGTCAACGTGTGCTTGCCAAGTTAGCCTGTTATCCAAGGTAAGGCCTAAAAATTTTACGGTTGCACAGATATTTTGTTTATTTGAAAATAGTAAAGTGGTAGTTTTATTTTGGTTTAAACAAAGCTTATTTGCCTTGAACCAATCGGAGGCTTGGTTAATAATGTTGATTTGTAATTGATTGACAAGAGTTTCATCTTCTATGTGGTTTGCAAAGGTCGTATCGTCTGCAAATAAAGTGGTGAAAAATGGGATAGAATAGAGAAAGTCGTTAACATACTCGTAGATTAAAAATAACAACGATTCCAATACACTTCCTTGTGGGACACCATGTTGAATTGCAGACATCTGGCTACACTGACCTTTTCAAAATACACATTGAAATCTGTCAGATAAGTAGGACGACATTAGTTTTAGAGTTACTCCCTTGCAACCGTAATACTCAAGTTTATCAAGTAAAATGCTTTTTGAGACAAAGTCGAACGCCTTGCTTAAATTTAGAAATAGTGCAAAGAAAGATGTTTTATTTTCCAATGATTGTGTTATATAATTAATGAGATTCAGCACGGCTCCCGACGTGTCCCTTCCTTTTCTGAACCAAAACTGTCTGTCCGTAAAAATATGGTTGGAACTGCAATAATGTTTTCTATAATTTTGGCCTAAATGGGGAGAAATGCAATGGGACTACAATTTGACATATCATCAGTTTCACCCGATTTATATAGTATAATTTTGGCTTGTTTCAATTTATTAGGAAATCTGCCCGTGTTTAATATGATGTTTGCAATATCAGATATCGGGGCAGATAAACATAAAACATTGTCTTCGTCCATACAAACTGAGTGATTACATAGATCTAGTGATTTTGATCCTTTTAATGCCTTTATAATATCTTGTATCTCGGATTCCCCAACAGCATATAAGAAGAGTGATTTTTCATTGTTTAATGGTAATTTCTTTAGATAAACGTTGTGTACTTTGATGAGGGAATATTTGATAATAAATCGCCTCTACATGCACAAAGTAGGCATTGTGAAATCCTGGGGAAATCACACTTAACACTCCATTGCTATTGTTATTGTTTACACTTTTTTTTATTATTCTCCATATTGTTTTCTGTTTATTATCAGACTCCAAAATTTCTTTACAATTTTTTTTCTTTCTTTAATTTTAAGATTTTTTGTTTGTATTCGTATTTTCTTTGTTTAAATTCAGCCGATGGAAGAGCTTTTTTTTTGCAAGTTCAATTTCAAAATGTTTCCAAGGCGATTTATTTCTTTCCTGACCGGAACTATTTTTGGGTTGGTAAATATAGAGGCATTTTTCAATTTATTGTTATTTGTATTTATTTTAATCGGAGGAAAAGATAAATCGTGATAATATGAAAAAACCACTAACTGCACAGTTTGGATCAGACTCTCTATATAATTCCACCCAATCTTCAGATAAGAGGTAGTTTGAAAATTTGATTCTATTTCTAGAACTTTTATTTCAAGGTCCCGGGTGGTGTAGCTTGAACAAGCGTCCATGTTCGATCAGTAAAGTTAAGCAACGCTGTCTCTGGTCAGAACTTGAATGGGAGTTTCATGGCTGCTTCTCTCGGCGCCTCGTGATACGGCTGTCACGGAAATAGTTGGTCCCGGATGTCATAATAACATCATGACAGTCGTTAGTGGGATTGGAAGTCTCTATAAAATGTACAGCGACGCCTATAATTGGCCTAACGGCTGTTGGCTGAGTATCAAAAAAAAAAAAAAAATACGGTTTTATAAACAAAGGTCGCCCGTTTTTGAATAGTGTTAAATGTAATTATTTGGGATTTATTATCAGATATGCGAAATTCAACCACAGTTGCAAGTTGTGTTTAAAAATTTGTGAAGATGTCAATCCACGACCTGGAATTTTTTTGTACTCTAGTAAAGTTGGTGATATTTATTTGTAATTCAAATGAATGGAATATGTTAGTAATTTCGATGTTTTCCTTAGATTTAACTGCAAGATTTATATTAAAATCGCAACCACACACTAGTTTACTATTTTTAAAAATTTTAGATATTGATTATTATAAGCGTTGCATCCGCGAATTACGTTGAAGCACCTTGCTTTTTAGAGTGAAAGGTTGTGTTCGCATTTCAGGTTCAGGCAATTAATTAATTAATTTCTTTTATTTGCTTATACAGTGTGTCCCCGGATAGGAGAAACGACTCTTGTAAAAAGTAAACAATCCTTGATTTAGATTTGCATTTTTTGGGGTTCAGCCCTGCTTGGTTAAAAGCGAATTTCTAACATAATTTCAATTTGAAAAATCAAGTATGCCTTGGAAATTTTCAAAAAACCTATTTTTCTATATAGAGTAAAGCACTTTTTATGTGACAAATACGACAAAAAGTTATTAAGAAAAGTTGTTTAGAATCAACAGCTAGGCTGCTATACCAAATTTCAAAATCCTTGGCCAACTTTGACCTCTTACATTTTCTTTTATGTTCATTTCCCAAATCAAGGAATTTAATTTTTAACAAAGTGTTTTTATTATGAAATAAAAACTTTGTTAAAAGTATTTGTTTTTCCAATAGAAACCTTTGTTAAAAGTAAAATTCTTTGGTTTTGGACCTAAACATAACAGAAAATGTGAGAGATCAAAGTTGGCCGAGGATTTTGATGCTTAGATGTTGATTCTAAACAACTTTTCTTAATAAATTTTTGTCGTATTTGTCATATAAAAAGCGGTTTACTCTACAGAAGAAGAGGTTTTTTGAAAATTTTCAAGGAATACTTGATTTTTCAAAACTGAAATTATTTAACCAAGCAAGAATGAACCCCAAAAAATTAAAATTTAAATCGAGAATTTTTTACCTTTTACAAGAGTTTCTCCTATCCGGGGACGCACTGACTAAGCTGCATTTTCTTTCATTTCATGTGTTTTTGTAGCAACACGCATTTGATAACTTAATAGTTTCACTTTTGATTTGCCGTTTTTAGAATTCCACCAATGTGGTTTGTGAAGGAATTAGTAACGAAATGTTAAAATAACAGAGTAGGTTACTACACCTACTGAATTTGGCATGGGACCAAAAAACAATACTCACACATTGAGAAAAACAGTCATCGCACCACTGTTTAGAAACGCAACTCTAAGCTCTACAACAACGAAAGAGCATTCTCCCTTCTTATCACAGCAGTGAAGATATACGAGAGAATCTTTGAGGAATGGTTAAGGTCGAAGACAGAGCAACAACCACTCGTACAGACCATTCTGGATGCAGATCAAAGAGAAGTATACAGGATCACATACTTATTAGGATTAGACAGCTGATTGGGAAATATGTGGATTTCGACAAGGATATCCTATTATGCTTTACAGATCTAGAAAAGACCTTTGATTAGCTTGATAGGGATCATATCTGGCATGCACTGATTAAGAAAGGAGTAAATGAAGAAACACAAGCAATCTCTATAGGAGAAATTTTAACTTCGTAATAACCCAAAACTAAATCCTGAAACCTTCTATCTTTCTCATGCAACTACTACAGATTGCAAGTACTAAATTTAAGTGAATTAGCTTGTGCAGATAATGCTGTGCTAATTAGTGGCCAAAAACGCTTCGAAAAAATGTGGATATTACAAAAGTATGGAATAATTATAACTAATGGAAAAAGACCAGGATGATGAGTGTTAAAAGAGCAGGTTAATACACTTTGATAACTACTTGGGGACTACTATTGCGAATAAATGTCGATGACCGAAATGATTAATAGGTTATATGCAGCTAAAATTGTCTGAATAGAACTGACCGCATCGTAAGCAATCATTTAAGGAGGTATGGGCATCTACTGAAGATGGACTTAAACAGGCTTCCCCAAATATGATGGAAGGCAAATGTACAGAGAAAGAGGAAGCAAGGCAGAAGCAGGAGAGCTGAGGCAATTAATAAAATTGAAGAGAATTGAACAAAGAAGAAGTAACGAGAAAGTAGCTGGATGGAAAGATTTGGAAGAAGATCTCGATGTCGAAAAATATAAGAGCCATCGATTAAGTATATTACTTAGAAAACACCAAATACGCGAAATTGTATTATTTATTGAAATAAAATGCACCCAGTTTCTAGAAAAAAAGCATATGTTTGGTAAAATACGTCTTGCACATTTCCCGTTGCTTTCCTCATGAATTAAAACAGGACAAGCAATGAATGTAAGGTAATTTAGTTAAAAGTGTGTCAATTTTTCAGAATCAGAACAGTGCTGCTTAGAACCGACCTTTCTGTTCAACTTTAATGCTCTGCTTTATCTTATGCTGTCAAAATGAAAGCTTGGAAATTTTGTGGATGCAGAACATGTTATTCTTCTTAAAACTTGAAGCGTTTAGATGATTTTATTGTTAGTGCGAAGCTCTTGCTGCAGTTTATGTAGCGACATATTTATTTTAAAAATATTATTTAGAACCATGTTTACTGCTTGTAGCAGTGGTTTTTCCAATAATTATCTTCTTTTCTAAATTACATACTAACTTCTGGTAACGGCTAGTATTTCTAGGTAATAAAACTGAAGTTAGTACTCATAAGCACATGAATAATGCGCGTCCGCCCCACAACGTATCGTTTTCATAAAACCCCGGTAAACGACCGAGACGAGGGAAAGAAGTTCCGTTATTGATCTGACAGGGCAATTTATTTTAGATAACAGCGAATTTAAGCGGCGGATAAGTAATTGATAACCAAATAAAACCTTTAGACAGTTTGATTGATAGGATATCGCTTCCTCGCGCGATCGAAATTTTCGGCTCGAATTTTACTGACTAATGGAAAGCCTAATGCAGTTTATTTGAACTGAAAGTTTGCCCTTTATGGAGAAGTTGACTTTGGTAGTAATGGAAATTATGTTTTTGGAAAAGTTTCAGCTTTTTCTTCGTCGCTTTAAGCGGGGCAATAGCGGCACTGTTTAATTTCCGAGTGCATTTCATCGAGCTGATTGTGGGAAAATTTTAACAGCGTCGTTTTAGTTTCCGCAATTACGAAAACGATTTGGGTTATTAATCATGGTTTAATTAAGGGAACGATAAAGTTTGCATAATAGTTAAAACGCTTTTTAGGGATAAAGAGATAATAGCTAGCCTGAACAAAATTTTAAAAATGCGCGTTGTAATGGAGTTTCAGACTATTAGAGAAAAAATGCCTTCGCAGCAATCGTAAGAAAGTCAGCACAACAATTAGAAAAGGAGACAACCGATTTATAAAAATATTTTATGCGATTAGTAATTAAGATATTGTTGCGAAAATATGAACATGGCAGATGTTAATATGGCGAATTCACCTTACAATTTGTTTGACAGTTTGGAGAATTCAAGAGGAATCACTTCGATCAATGATCTCATTCCTTTCAAAGTGTGTAGATAAATGACAAGAGGGATCCATCCATGTATTTTTTTTATGAGGGGCTAATTTAGCAGAATCTGCAGACAGTTCCACAGATGAAACCGACGAAATGTTTCTACTGTCGGAAACTGTGCTGATATACATTGAATCTTCTATGTGTAAAAAATACTAAATTTGAGCTATAAAAAATGTGATCACCAGATTTTAACAAACCAAATACGAAAAATTCAAAATATTCCCAGACAAAATAGTTCAAGCAATGGGGCGAAAATAAGGGGTCTACCACGCAAAAGGTCGTAATTAAATGAAATTTGGTAGGATCGTAAAATTTACTGTCTTGATTATAACCCTGAGTTTTCGACCTTGTGCGAAGACCGCTCGCGTCAGTTTTTAGCAAATATCTTCGTTTCTATTGGTCCTACGAAAAATTAATCAATTGCAGAGCATAAAATTGTACATAAAATATGTTCTATTCATTTTTCTGTTAGACCAATAATTTTTAAGATACAGCGTGCCAAACGCAAGAAAATAATGGTAATGTAACGGTGGAGCGTTTTTTTCTGCATCTCTCTGCCTAAATGTGAGCTAAGTGATACGTGCAAAGTAATTTCCACATAAATATCTATTATTATCAAATCCATTTGCACAGTTTTCTGCATTATATTTTGTACGGACACGTCTGCTCCACCGCTACATTACTATTACTCGCTTCCGTTTGGCGCGGTGTATCTGAAAAAGTATTGGTCTGACGAAAAAAATTTATAGAACATATTTTATCTACGACCACTACTAAAAGTAGGCCGTTTAGCCGTAGCTTGTTTCACTAAAAGTGACGTTTTATAGTTTACCGTGGTTAAAGAAATCAGCTGTTTACTTTTAGCCCATGTGCTAAAAGTGAAGTGAGGTTATAAAACTACAATTTCGAACTGGAAGTGAAGTTGTAAAGTTATTCTAGTTGCTTCTTGCGTTACAGGTAAAGTGTTTTTGAAATAATTAAAGCATTATGTAATGAATACAGTCAGATGTGGAGTATCAATAATTACATTTCGTAACTCACCTTGACAGTACTGGCGTGGCAAACAATCGCCCGCGCGGCGTGGCCTACTGTTTATTATGAGATAAATTAAAAGTGTCGCAGATGCAAACCTTTGTTAAATCGATATTTATGGATTTATAACGGTAATTAAGGTCGTAGATAAAATACTGTATGCAACGCGTGCTAAAAGTCGTTTATGCACGAGAAATGTTATGAAACTCAGCCTTCGGCTTCGTTTCATAATTTTCATGTCTCTTGGATAAACGTCGACTTTTAGCACTTGTTGCATAAATAGCTATTATGTACAATTTTATGCTTTTCAACTCATAACCTTATTTTTTTCGTAGGACCAATAGGAACGGAGATATTTACAAAAAACTGATTTTGGTCGCTATCTATCCAAGATGGCGGCGCGAGCGGTATTCGCCCAAGGTCGAAAACTCAGAGTTATGATCAGGACAGTAAATTTTACGATCCCACCAAATTTCATTTGGTTACGACCTTTTGCGTGGTAAAACTACTCATTGCCTGGACTAAAATTATTCATAGTTGCTGCAAGTGTTCAAAAGAAAATTAGAGAGAATTATTATTTCCATCTTTTCGAAGATGTATTCACCTATCTGGCAAAAATAAAATAAAAAATGTGCTGTGTAAAACTAGAGAGTAAAAACGACAAAAGAGATATGAAAAATTAATTAAATCTAAAGAATTGACACTATATCATACAAGAGCAGAAGGAGAAAATCAAGAAAAAATAAAAGCAAAAAAACAGCAGGGAAGGAGAAAAACTCCTAAATATCAGATACAAATGATCATAGATGCAGCGGACTGGCGATTGACTAAAAATGAAAATAAGATGAAATAAGCTAAAAAACTTCATAAGCAAGACAAAGACGAAAAAATGAATATAGATCTGGCAAAGGACAAGGAGATAAAGAACTTAAGAATTATACAGAAGAAAAGAAAAAGATGTAGTGTAATTAGAATTAGTGCATGGAACACGAAAACAATTCTAGTACCAGAAAAGATGTAGTACCTAATTACTGACACAATTTAAAAAATTCAGAATATATACCTGAACTCGCAATTCAGGAAAAAGGTAGAAAGGGCAAGGGACATTAAAAAGTACTTTACAGTTCAATACTCAGGAGATGAAGATTATAGGCAATCTAAGGAATAAGGTGATGGAATTCAAGCTAATAAATGAATTAATGGCCTATATGAGAGCTTAGGTGAAGTCTTTCAGTATATCATTGCTAAGTGATTATGCGACAAAGGAAAATGCTAATGGAGAAAAAAAAACAAAAAATATATGGAACAATAGAATTTCAAATAGAAAGGATACCAAACGAAGACACAGTAATACTAATAAGAAACTTGGTGAAACAGGGAAAGAAGATTACGTAGCCCAGGTAGTAGAAAAGCATCTACACCATAAAATAGGTGCCCTCTTTCTTTGTATGTAGGTACGTATGTATGTATCTTTGTTTGCTATCTTCTCCGAAGATACTGGACCGATTAAATTGTATGATAGCTTAAAATTTTGCTAATTTTTAGACTTAGATCGTAGGCCGGTTTTCATTTTCAAAAAAATACGAAAAAGTATTAATTTAATTAAATCGTGTAATAAGTGAAGCCAAGCGTAGTTCGGGTGATTTACTAGTTTTATACATAAAAGACAAGTGATACTGAACTAAGAATATGTAAAAGTAGCAGCAAGGATAAATATCATTATAAGTAGTACACCGTTTAGACAACTTAAACAACATAAAATAACTTCGACGCACCAGACCAAACGGAAAAAATAATCGGTAAAGTAACTACCTGCGTACAAAGGAGCTTACGCAGATTATGACCATTTATTGGTACAGTGACAATTAGACAAACAATAACAACAAATAAAAAATACACATACCGAGTGGAACTTAGCAATGAGAAGGTAAGGAATAAATACAAAGAACATGTGGAAAAGTGACTAACAGAGCAAAGTAGTAAGAACGAAGAAATAGAGACAGAATATCACAAAGCAGTGTTAAGAAACGTCAGCAGAAGAACAGCTGGGTATAGTGAGGAAACAAAATAAAAAATACTACTTCAACGAAAATTGCTAGCATATGAAAAAAGGGCATATGCGAGAATAAACTGGATGTTAACAAATAAAAGCGAAGACAGAAAAGACTATCAAAGACTAAGAAAGAGAGCAACACAATAATGAGGAAAAAAAGAGAGAAAATGAAAACTAGAAATAGAAAGGACGAACAGAAATACAAAAGTTTCTAAAAGAAAGAGAAATTAGAGAACAAAGCAAGGCACATGAGAGCAAATAAATGGTATAAAAAATTAAAAAGTAAAGTGATACATAGACGACAATCACTTTACAGAGCTACTTACTGATCAATACCTAGATAATGAAGAGATAGCAGAAGAAATATCCGAAAAAGGCACAGTACAGGAACCAACCAGTAATGTAAAAAACCATGGAAAGAATGGACTATATGAAAATATGGAGGTGGCAAACTACAATACCGCTTATACTCACTAATATTGGGAGATCGGATAAACAATAACAATACATAAAATATGAAAAATTCCCCCTAATTTAGTGCATCAAACATGTACCAGAGGAGTCCGTGCAGTTTGTAAAGCATGTACATACTTGGATGATGTGCTATTGGAAATATTGGGGCATCCAACCACTAGCAGAGCTGTGGGACTCCGCGGCTTCATGCGAGATTGCAAGATGCACATTTCACGTCAACCAATGTGGGCAGATCTTCGTTAATATCACTTCCCTTCCGTAGACAACATCCACACACGTGCAATGGGACTGTGGCACCACCTTTCAGATATCACGTTTGGGTTGTGTGTGGTGATAAAACTGTCAGATACGAAACCGGCATGAAATTGTCTGAGCTTCTGGACATTTGTGCACCCAAGTGCGGTGAAGACGATAGTGTTATTAGTATTGCGTTTGGTAGTAAGGCTTTAGTACAATTACGATAAGCATTTTTGTAATTAACGATTAGCATTTGTTTAAAAATCTGATTTGAAATTGTTTTAAGGCTGACGTCAGTTTCGGTCAATTGGGGCTTAGAATTGCACTTTTTGTTTTTCGGTAGGCATAAAAGATTACAGCGCCGAGAAAGGAAGAACTTTTTCTATTTTATGTGCCGTGATACGAGGCTTGTTGTAGGTCATTTTAGAGGTGTAGTTTTGACGTATCTGTGTAATTTGTTTTGAAACGTTTACTTACTTGAAAATAAGTAGCAGTCATTTTGATTCAAATTTAATGCATGGTTTATTCCTTTTGGTGCAATAATGCAACTACTTCGAAAGAATGTGGTTTTCGAGTTGGAATCAGCAGCCATCTTGGAGGGGTTTAGAAAATAACGTCGGGCGGTTTCACAGTTTAACAAGATATTCTGTGCTGGTGTTCAATTTTAAGCTCGCGTATTTTATGGTAATGTTGAGAGCTGGCGAAAATGGGTGTTTGAAGAAGTCAGTAATACAGCAAGTATTTCTTTTGTCAATTCTCATATAATTTATTGTCGTTTGCTTCCATGAACCCACAAACCGTATGTTGTGTTTTGCCATTTATAACCCTGAGTTGCTACGTGTGTAAAACAAGAGTCTCATATAATTTATGCTTGTGGAAAAATTGCTATGCGTACCCATAATAATTAATTTTTATGCATAGACAGGTACCAAAAATAATTTGTAGGTGCAAGGGTATCTGTTTCGGCAATCATACAAATCATATAAAATAAATTATTATTTATTATATCACAATAGTATAAATGTTCAAGTTTTATTGAATACCTTCAAAAGCTCTTTTCGTGGTCTAGAAAGAGTGAACGAATATGGGTTACAGAAGAAGAAGAGAAAGAAGAAGCCCTAAAATCCAATTGTCAAAAATTCGCTAGAGTGAGATCCGAAAAACGCACTGGCCACGGGCTGGAATAATAATAATAATAATAATACTAGTATAATTGATTGTCCAACAGCACCGAAAATTACAGAAGTTTTTACATATCGATATAACTAATATGCAAAACAAAAGCGACAAGCAAAAAAATTGCAGTGTTAGATGACAAAAGAAATATAAACGCAATAATAACAGGTACAGGTCGTGCCTATCTCAGAAAAGAAATACGCGCCGCATCTATAAGCTTTTATAAATGATCTATGATAATATCGACATAATTTGAAATATCATTGAGTATACAGGGGATTTAAACAAGAGCTTCGTATGAATCACCCGCAGGTAAAAAGTGGTGCATTGCTTGTTTCTGGTGCCAGGAACACGTAAATCAAGTTTCTGCAATATCTATGGGCAGTCGATTTGATTATTTAACAATTTGTGTAGGAAAGTAAGACCTATCAAAATTTTCCTGAATTCGCAAGTTGTTAAATTAAAAGTATTCAACAGAACTTCATGATCAAATACCCTGCTAGGATAAGCATCATACACTTTAAACCATATCCAGTGTGATAAGAATAATGGGTGACAAAGCGGCAACTTTTTTATTTTTCATTTATTAGAAAATGTTGATCTTATGAAAAGTCCCTGTATTTTCTAAAACTCAAAATAAACTTACCAAAATTTAATTATCTCCTTTCGTATATGGGGGAGGTTCAAAAATATGAAAATGGTTTAAGAATAAAAAATCCTTATTTTTCAAAATACACAAAAATGTTATTTGGAAAACTTGCTTAGAATTAAGAGAAGGTGTAATATTCGAAAATGAGATACCTTAAAGTTAATTTATTATCAGATACCATAAAAATGTACTATTAACCTTAAGTTTTGTTAACCTAGCAACCAGAAACTTACGTGAATCGAAAATAGTGTTAAAAAATTAAAAATATATGTCCAACGTGAAAAACACAAATATCTTTAAAAATTCGTAACAAATGAGACGAACATCAAAAACATCAAACATAAATACTAATTAATAATAGAAAAGGAAACTTAAACCACTTTATCTATATAAATAAAAATCGATTGCCGCATGTATGTTACATCATCACTGGAGAACGGCACGACCGATTTGGCTCATGTTTTTTTGTTGTATTCATAATTGTCAGAACAAGGTTTGCATGAAAGAAAATTTTGGGAAAAGCCACAGAAAAAGTCGGAAAATTTGGAAAATCAAAAAGATGATTGTGTATGGTACTTTGGTATAGGATTTCGTATGTTTTCCTTTCTGAATGGATTTTTTAAGAGAAAAATAGGAAAATCGAAGTGGAAAACTCGGAAAATTCGATAAATTGGAAAATATCGATTTTTTTCAGGATGGAAAAACCGGAATAGAACAATGGAAAAGTCATGTTTCAAAACATACACGCATAGGTTCACGTGATATTATGTCCGGGCAACGCCGGGTAGGTCACAGCTATGTTGTAAGTATACAATGAATAAGTAAGGATATTTCGAAATTCAACCCCTAAAGGGGTAAAATGAGGGTTCCAATTTTGTATAGAAAAATAATATTAAATAGACATTTCGAATTGAAACTTCGTAGCAGTACTCCTCAAAACAAATAAGCAAACACGTATTTCGTGATTTTCCGAAAATCAACCTCTTAGGGGGTAAAATGGGGTAAATAAGCCTAAAAATCGATATGAGTGTCGTTATTGAGGTTTTTTGGGACGTTGATTTCGAAAATGGCATTTATTTTTAAGTCCAAGACGGTGAAAATGACATAAAATTAAAACTCTATAGTGGTGAAACGGGGTTTCAGAGAAATTATTTGTTATATCCAGGTATTACCTCAGTGTTTATCAGTTTATTAGTAACAGAGTTAGTTTCTTGATATGTACAGATTCAGCTGTAGTATGCGGCTAAACTGTACGAGTTTCTAATGTTGGTTTTTAAACCTGCGGAAAAATGTTCTTTCGTATTCATGGTAATAAGGAACAAGAACAAGACTTGCAAAGTCAAAACCATTTATTAACTGTGTAACACTAATAACCCAACAATTTTATTAGTGGAAAACAAGATTATTGAAATTGTTAAAATTCTTTTTAAACAGTGTTTAAGTGAATGTGAAAAAGTGAAGACCGAAGTCGGTCGTCCTCATGTTTACTTCGAAAATCCAAGGTTACCCCATTCTTGGCTTATCGGTGGCATCGCTGCCCTGTTCCAGTTTCGCACGTGGTTTTCGGTTGCAATCGACACGAACGCGGCCTCGGTGAATTACCCCACTTGATTAACGCGCTGTTTATGCATATCAGCGGGAGTGTAGCCGGAAAACGTATCTTCCAAATGATAAGCGCAGCGGCCAATGCAAATTATTCGTCCCCGTGGATGTATTTAATAATAATAAATATGAATTACTGTGCCGACATGGGCTTATCTATGAACCGGTAAAACCGCCGACACATGCGGCAATTCTGATATGTGTGTGCTTGATAAATGTCACTGCGCTGTTTTCGCGTGTCAGACCCGTATTGTGCGGGCTGTGGAATAGTTGGGCTAGTTTTCGTAATGAGGGGAAGTTTCCAGGAAAAACCGGCCCAGGTTTGCGTCAAAGCAATTCCTGGGGGCTACGAGCCGCTTCTTTGTGGAAGTTTTGTACAGTTTGGCTTACAGAATGCATAGCGACATACATTTTACCAACGTTTCAGGATATTTTGGTCTTTTGTACTTATTATACCAATATTCCCATGCTTAATTGTTCTTCTATTTATTATATTACTTTTTCGCCTGTGTCTGAACCGTCCATGATATACGTATACAAGGTGGTCTTAAACCCATGTCTTAAATTTAAGGATGTATATGAACTATAGAGCCCTAAATAAACAAAACCTAATAGAGATAAAAACTTCCACAAGAGAGCATACAATTATTTTTTTTTCTCTACAACGGTTTAGTTTCTCAAAATGGAACACCTATATTTTGATATGTTTATGTGACTCTTAAATCTTAACCCATATCAGTAAGAAGAATGTGACTCATTCTACGATGAGAATGGCCCATCCTGAGCTTCTCAATGACTTCAAGCTCTACTTCCGTTTTTCTCCATCAACTATTAAACATAGCCCCCCTCTTCCGACGTTGCATTATGCAACTACAGTAATCTGTAGCTTTACGAACCTAGTTTTGCCCCTTATTCGCAGTAGAGCACGCTTTTATCCTGTAGGGGTCTTTCAATTTTTCTTCTTCCTGTTTGGGCTTTCCACATAAGTTTTAGTTGGTGTACCTATCTACCATTCTCACTGATGTGCCACTTGTCCTGCTCATTGCTACTCCAACTTGGCTATGTGTTGTACGACAGCAGTGACTTTTTAGGCCAAGAATAAACCAAGCATGGGTATGGATCCTTTAACACCGCGTTGTGCGAGTCTCATTCCAGTGAGTTCTTGCTTTGTTAAGGACCATATTTTCATATTAAAACTGGCAGAATGTATTCATTGAAAGTCTTTCTTTCTGAATTGTGTAGTCAGTCACCCTTAAACTTGTGATGTCCTGCCCAGTCTAGTATTATGCGTGTTTTACTATATTGACTCCGATTAGTAGTCGTTGCTAAATGACTTCTTCACAAATTCTAAAGAAGAGGTTTCAACCACTCACCGTATTGATTTTTAGATCTATACTACTGCGAGTCTAATCATGGTTTCCAATTCACTCATACGTTGCCAAAATACAGCAACGTTGTTGACGTATCTGAAGTATGTTAGTTTCACCTCATCGATATTTACTCTTCTTCTTGTCACTGCGGTGTTTTAATGAATATTTTCATGTAGCTGTGTTCTACACACAGATTGATCTGACAGTCATACAGCAAGCATCATGTTAATAATAAAAGCTGTGCCTCAGAAGCTGAAAGCTTGTTTTGAGAGCTGTTATCGAGGTAAAACTTTGATACATAAATGTTTACATGAGATTTTTCACTTATTTGTAGGTTGAAACAATTCAGACTCTATGCTTGGCCGTTATGAGAAAAATGTAGTTAATCACAACCAAACCAGACGAATAGAGTTATGCGAAAACAATTCGCTGAAAATTGCCAATGGATGTTACATTCAATAACATTCTATAATTGCCTATCTATTAGTTCAACAATGTAGCAAACTATTGCATGTTATAGTGGAACGAGTTCCAGAATGTGGCTGAGATAACCATCTTGTACGATCCAAAATACCAATACAATTAGAAAAACTGAAACAGATGCTAAACATGAACCAAATGAAAACCTAAACTTTAATTTGGAACAACTAAATGACGAGTTTCTTCTATAAAATCTGACTAACAAATTAGGCATAGTCGATAAAGAATGACAGCACAAAAGCAATCTACAATAAAATTTGGAGATGTATTTATATTGCAGATGCTCTAGGTAAGAAAACATGTTACAGGGACAACAATATGTTGGTGGATCGATTTGTTGGAAAAAGAAACAAAACGTTAAAGAAATACATATAATAGATGGCTACCAACTGACGACCTCAAAGATAAGAGATATTATGTAATAGGTAGAAGAGAAGTTATTAAGGAAGACAGGGAAATGTGAGGCAATCGAAAATATGATGGGAGAAACAAAATCACTAGGAGTGTGAATGATATTGGAAAAATATGGGATAATTTATCTCCATTAGACGTGTGGAAGATATACTATTAGCAAAAAGGGAAAATGGAGAGAAATCGTACCTACCAGTAAACGAAGATGTTAATATAAAAGAATTTACAGCTGAAGATATTTGAAAAACGATGAGAGTTATGAACAACGAAAAACCATCCGATCCAAAAAAACTGTCCAATTAAAGAAAACATGCTTCCGAATAATAGATATATGCTACACGGAGAAGAACTACCACCCAAATGGAAATTGGGATATATTACTTCCATCTACAGAAAGGGAAACAGAACTGAATCCTACATTTATAGAGGAATTAATATAACAAGAAGAATACGTCAGTTTTATGGAAGATATTGAAATACCGTATCGAACAACAAATACACGAAGAAAAAACAAGTTGTCTTTGGGTCGCGAAATTTTGCACTGACAATAAATTCTGCCTAAAACAACTTGCCGAAGAGAAAACTGATTGTGATCAGGGAATTTATTTCATTTTTATTCTAGATTAAAATACCGTAGAAAACAATGGAAGATAGTAATTTCGACAATCATATGTCAATCCTGTAAAGCGAATGTAGGAAGGTACCTGAAGTTCAGCTAATACAAGCGGTAACGAAATTTCGAAAATATCTCATATGCAATCAAGGACTACAATAAGGATATTGTTTCATCATCTTCCTCTTCATTTAATCTCTATGCAGAGGAACGTTTCACCTACGTTATTTAAAATTGTACAAAGAATTACAGCAGTGGAAGCCTAAGAAGCATGGGATGGAAGTACAGATTGAAAATGACAATACACCCTCTCTTTTGCGAATTGTAGCATCAGTTCAAGAGTACTTGGATTATATGTTTTGGAAATTGAAGAAATGGGATTTGAAAATAAATTTGACAAATACGTATGTATATAAATGACCATGGAAGGTAAACTGAGCAATATCATTAACTAAAAAGAAGCAATTGAATGCTGGAAAAGCTATAAATATTATGGTGTAACAATAACTTCAAACGGAACATTGATGCTAATAATTCCCGTCATAGTCGAATAACGAATGAAGTGGATGAAGAAATGAAAGTATAATAAAATCAAAGAGATGGAAGTGGTACGGATAAACCTATGCGGAGGATTCCCGAAGAATGTTGGTTCCAAATAGTATAGGAATGTATACCAAATAGAAAAAAAATCTGTAAAGGATTTTACATGGAACTTCACTCGAAAGTAGAAGTTTTGAAACTAAAAATGTTCTAAATATAGAAGGATTTTTAAGGTGTTCACCCTGTATATGTGGAGTCCAAACTATTCCCTTTTTTGTCAAGGGTAAAAACTTAAGTTATGTATAAATTATTTCCTTTATTTAACTAATGGTTTTTAAGTTAAAGCAAAAATAAACTCAAATTTATTTTTTTAATGTACTCACCCTGTATATATGTGACCAAAATTTTCTAAGTTTTATGCTAGGTAGATATATAATCCGTATGCAAAATATCGTATTCCTCCAACAAATAGCTTTTTAGTTATACCGGCAACAGGCAGACAGGCACATAGCCAAACAGACAGACGGATTTGAGAGAACCTGTTTTTCGTCATCTAAGGACCCTGAAACGTGAAGATCAGAATAAATCGCGGAAGGTGATTTTTTCTGGATTACAATACTTCCTTCGTCTAAAAGAAAATGCGAAAAGCTAAAACAACATGAAATGCAAGAGTTGAAAAAGCAATTCGGTCTAGAGGCCTCAACGAAAACTAGTGGAAAGCTTGGCGAGCATGTGAGTCTCAGTTGACGGCGAGGTACTTACATTCCTTGGAGAACTGCAAGTAAAGGAAAATAGCTGCCGGCTAGCTGTACAAAGCTGCTAAAGTTCCGCAAGCCTCGTCGTTTGGCGATTTCGGGCCAATAAAGAAGGCGGCTGAGTCAAAAAATGACGCAGTAGCTAAGGCACCACCGGGACGAGCTTGGGGAACCCAGGTATAGGTGATGCGCAACTGGAATTCGTCAAACAGCACTTAACCTGAGTGACTGAGTACTGGAGATTTGTGGCCTTGGTTGTTAGTATAAAGGCGGCGTTTGAAGCAGCTGTCTAAACGTGATTTAAAAATATGGTATCTAAATGCACAGTGCAGCTTTTTAGATTTAATATTATTGTGCGTACAAATGAGGCTATTTGTTTTATAATCTACTTTATAGCACTATTATTATTTAGCATTGTTCCTTTAACAGGCAATTTATGTTTGCTGTTCATTTGTATCTAAACAAATTGGGTTTTATTCAAGTAGATTTTTGTAGGTAATATTTTCAGCTTAGCACAAGCCCGGATCATATCAATGGAAGCTTTCCCTACCCACGACTGAGGTAAATGAAGTAAGAGAGATCTCATGGCTATTGAGCTAGGTGGCAATAAGAGCGGCAAAAGTAATTAATAAAAATATAGCGCCTAGGAGACATGTTACATATTGAATGATAGGTTAGAAGCAGATGATCTGCGAAGTTGTTATTGAGGCAAATAAGCTACTCTGCAATCTCGTAGCCATAGCATGGCATCTCTTACTCAGCTGTTAATAGAAGCAATAGATCTGTACTTTTGGCAAAATATGATTTTGAGTTCTTGCGAAGATACGATTCTTCTTAAAATTAATTTGTTTAAGGAAGAATTTATGCAAAACATTTTTGTGTATTGAGCTTGTAAGTAGGTAGCTAATGTTTACAATTTCTAAAGTTAAATCAAAATTGCATCTCCAGGGCAATATGTGTTGCCTATTCTGAAATATCAATGAGTCACATATATTAGAACACGTATAATTACAGCAATCCTTTCTAGCAGTATTGCTTAAAAAGCTTCCATTACTATTTCATTGTCTACATTTACAAATAGCAGTCTCATTACAAGCGTCTGCGAGGCGTGGATGGTCGAAAGTTCGAAACAAATGCTCTTAATTGAGTACAGAGTTGCGTGCAAAGGCCACTTCAAATTTGTCTTGTCAAAAGTTCGGGAGAAAATATAGACTAACACGCAATGTGCAGGAAATAAGAAGCAGCTAAGAATTGGCAGCCTCTTGTGCTTCGCGAATGCGAAACTCGGGGAGCAACTTTCGGCTGCGGATTTGTGAATGATCGGAATATCAACTAAACATTTGGCATTTCAGGTAGTGTAATTGGTAGCCGAAATCGGTTTGGATTTCTAATCAGGACTCGTAATCGAACCAGCCCAAACAACTGGGCAAACAAAGCCCTCAACCTACCGGAAATTGCTTACCGATCCTGCGAGGATAAGGAAATGTCGGGCAGGTTAAACGACGAATGATTGCTGAATTCTGCTGAACGTTTTGTGCTTTAGTCACTACGTGTTCAAGGAGCGACTTATTTGTGGTGATTTATGGCGGGTAAGTGTTCTTTAATGCCTGCATTCAAAACAGTGAGCAATAAAAATCAGCACGATGGACTATTCTGATGGCCCGGACGAGGGTTGTGTCTTAATATGAACGTCCTTCCATGCGTGGAAAGATTTAAGGGTTGTTTTATAGCCTTCGATGCATTAGTGCTGCTGTGTACTGATCGTGTGTAACCTCCGCATGTCTGAATTGATTGAGTTGAAGGCTAAAGGGAATCAAGGGGATTCAAATTAAAGTCATATAAGATACTTTTAGTATTTAGGATTTTAAGGAAACTTTAGAGAAGCACAAAATCATGCTAGTAACTGTCAATACGTTAGAGCAACTAGTTCATCCTTCTGTTGTACAAAGAGTGGCGAAATTAGTTAATAAGAAACGTTTGATTCTTACACGACAATGCTACGTGACATACCGCCAGTTTGATTTAAAATACACTCACCCAATTGCAATGGGCTATACTTCCACATCCTTCGTAGTCGGGATTTATCCCAAGCCATTAGTAGGTTTTTACTCAATTGAAAGAAAAAAAACTACCAGAAGTAAGATTTGAAGATGATAACCAAACGAGCATAATTTTACACAATATACTCAGCTAAAAGCTTTCTATGTTAGAAGTATAATAAAGTTAACACACCGATGATTTAAATATGTTAAGTTAAATGTCGAACATTAGTAGTAACTGGTTTGTCAATATGTTACCCCAGTAAACTTTTTTATAACAATTTTCTTCATACTGAGATTAGTTTTAGATTAAATCGTTCCTTTAATGTTAATGGAATGGTGCGCTCTTGTAGTAACGTTTAGTTAGTAGAATTTCCGGGTTGTTTGCCTTTCCAAGAAGGCGATGAATAATGTATCAGGCGAATTATAGATAAAAACAGAAAGTTCTTATTTAAAATTACAATGATGTTTAACACCATGCAAAAAGTTACTGAAATTTAAAATTCAGAATTTTCTTGGGTTAGATATGCAAATGTTTAGATATGGCAGGTTGGCAATTTCACACAACTTTGTGGTTAAACGCATTATACTTGAGAACCCACGAGTTCATACTTTTTCATACGATGTTTATCCACTTCAGCGTTTTGTTAAAACAAATAAATGAAATGAAGGGAAATTTTAGATTACACACAGTAAACAACAAAGCAATCGACCATGGCATAGTTTTCTAATAAAATTTTGCCTAAGGGCTGTAGTAGTAGTAGCAGGGAAACATTTTTAGAAAAACAGTATCAAGTTAGTCAATTTCAAATATAGAAAGTAATTTAGTAAGTGCTTAAGCAATAAGTTTCCTAATTTTGTGGCGTAGCAACAGTTATCCTTTTTCCTAATTTACGTAAAACAATTATGCAAATTAGACACAATAGAATTTACTTTATGTGCTTCAGCTTCAAGAGATTATACTAAATCAAATATGAGCTAAGATGTTGGAAAATTTAGTTGTAATTTAAATTTTGGTCGAGGGCACAGACATCTTTTATGTTTATAACTATAATCGTTCTTACAAATTGCTAGTTTTGTTATAAACGTTTATTCATCAAAGTTTTCGTCAAAGTCCACGCCTCCGCACCATAAAGCAAGACAGGGAATGCATAGTACTTAACTATTCTTATTTTTAGAGAAAGGGACAAATCTTTGATTATGAACATGCTTTTCATATTATTGAATGAAGCTCTAGCTTTCTTAATTCTCGATCGGATTTGTGTGGTTTGATCCCATCTTGCATTGACTATCGTGTCAAGGTAAACATGAGTCTACGTCATTAATTAGTTGCAGTAGTGGCGTCAATTAGATGTCTACCGAGAAAGAAGTGCTGAGAAGGAAATATCAAAGGGAAACTAGGTAAACCGACGAATACAAAAAATTGATACCCAACTCTCGAAGAGGAAAAATGAATATTGATGCCAATTTTCATTGCACGCGTAATCCATTAATGCAATTGCAATGACATCGCTGAACGGAAATATATCATCAAGGCACTGAACATCGAACAAGTGGAAGTACAACCCATAGAAATCCAGACATCCTCTTAAATAATCCAAGCCCTGAATGAAGTAAACACGCAATAACCTATCCATAAACCTAAAACAGGACGAGATTTTCAAATCATCTTAAAACATTTATACTAGTATGCAGACATCAATAATATAAACACAAACTTAGAGAAGATAGGACATTCAGTAGCAAATGTCATCAAGCAAAAACGAAATAATAAAGTCTTGTCTATATTTTGCATAGAACATCAACAAGCAAAAAATAAAAAAGAGCTGTGCAAAGTAAAACTGTTTATGAACGCTAGCGTTGCTTTCGAAGCGCCAAAACTCAATATGATTGTTTCGCAATACGTGTGCTGGCAGAGATACGGCTATACAAATAAATTCTATACAAATTCCACGGTGGTTCAAATGTGCATAAAGCTATCTAAACAAGAAGCAATCCAAAATCACCCCGAAAACTATAGGGGATATAAGATACACAAACGGCTGGTGTGTTATCATCGTTAAATAAAACTGGAACTATTTAAAAGCAACCAAGATGCTGTTTGGAAGTACCACATGTAGTAGCAGTGTTGATCTACCTAAATCATCTTCTGTTAGAGATAATTGTGTGGGATGCAAAACGTCAATTGAAGGTATTGGGGATTAAAACAAACAATCGCAGGTTTAAAGAACGAAATTAGTGAGTTCAGGAATGTACATCTAGAGAAGCAAGAAAGCGGAATAAATACAGAGGCAGTCATTTCTGAAACATCAGACAGTCAAAAGCGAGAAAATAATATTATTATCTCTAAGTGCCTGAACAAAATGTGGGTATTATTAAAGATAACTCACAGGCTGATATTAACTATGCTAAAGAAGTTATCAATTTTATATCCATTGAAGTCAGCATCAAAAACTTAAAATGTTTCAGAGTTGCACAAAACAGCAATATTTTAAGGTGGTCTTCTTCATATAAAAATTTAGTATTATTATTAGACGACACGCTATTTTCGATTCACATGTTAATTATGTATATCAAAAATTAATTGTGAAATTGAAGGGTTTATCGATTTAGGCATGAAATTCATGAAGTGTCCAAATTAATGCTTATAAGAAGTTTAGTGTATCCACAGATCGATTACTGTAGTATCGTATATTTTAAGCATCGTACAGAAAGTAATAACATTAAAATTCAAAAAGCACAAAACGCCTGTATTAGATATATTCGTAACACATGATAGAACAATCACATTATTCCTCACTTAAACAGTTTAAGAGAACTTAATATGGTATGATATGATTTTATCTATTGATTTTTCTAGGGATATTTATTACCAGTAATTTTTAATACCAATTCGTACAATGTGTTTCCTATAATACAATCCCCAGGCAATTGCGCTCACACTATAGTCACACTATAGTAAAGTCAAAAGCTGCTTTCTTTATATTGCGCCTGTACTCATTATTAGATTTATTAGTTTTATTAACTTAGGATTACATGCATTTAAACTTAAGTTAAAAAATGCCGTTAGAAAATGTCTATGAATTTGTTTGTGTTCAGAAAATTATATTACTTTATAAAGTTATGTTTATCCGAGTGCATCTCTACTTTCAGTTAAACTGGGGGAGTGGAAGATTGGTCTAACCAAACTTTTACCTTGTTATGCAATAATTGAAAATTACATGAATAAATAGATTTATTATTATTATTATTATATTCAAAGTATGACCACCTTTGTAACAACTGAAACATGTAAATCCCCAAAAACGCCAACCTCAATCAACATATGTTAAAAAGCCGCAATAAAATCTCCAACAAAGAGTAAACAGCGTTGATCAGCCGAGTAGTTTCGTCATCTTAGTAGGGTAGCGACATTGGAGAAATAAAAGACACGATGAAAGAACTAATCACTCAGATGGGAGCTACAATGAACATGCTATCAACGTTAGTAAACACCAATTAGCATATAGCTAATGGCATAAATACTTCAAATCGCTGTATGGAACGCCACTTACTTATACCAGCACATACAAGAGCTAATGTCATTTAACAAGCAGTCAACCTATTTACTGGCAAGCTGATGGAAAAAACACACCAGATGTGATAGATTTTTGCATAACAACGAAATCAAAAGCAAGCAGTTTTAAAATAGCAACCAACGTAGACTTAACATCTGATCATTCCCCGACCATGCTATGTTTTCCCAAATTCAAGGAAATTCGAAACAAAGCTTGTTGAGAAACTCTAGATAAGTTGATAACCTTAAACATTTCTCTGTAAAGTGCTGAAGAAGTAGATATGGAAGTAACCAAGTCAATTACAGACATACAATCAGCAGGATGGGGGGGGGTCAATTTAAGCGAACTAAAAAAGTCAAAAATGACTGCCCAGTAACGGTCAAACAAAAAATAACTGAGAAAAGGAATCTATAAAAAATATGGCAGAACACAAGACATGAAGATGATAAAAAGAACTTTAGCGGGGCCACAAAATGGTTAGAATACATTCTGTTAAAACTTAAAGTCAATCTGCATAAAACTATTTAAATACGCTTTCGCTTCGGAAAGCTACGAAAAAGTTCGGAAATACGCAGTAGCATTTTTCATTAAATATGCCACTGGTAAAATGGGCTAGCGACAATGAAGGGAAGACGTATTCAAACTAAACATTGCGGCATGCAAAGACAAGATGAGAAGAGTATTCAGGATTCCTGAAAACACAGTTTTAAATGGATCTACCGATAAACGAATTTACCGTTGTTCAAGTCAAAACGATAATTATGAAAACCACCAACAGCAAAAGTCCCCAGTTTTGACCTGATAATTTAAAAAAAAACAACTGTTCGATGCACTACTAAAAATTGGCCATTCCTCCGGTTCATGGAAAATAGCGCAAATTATCATAAAAAATATGCAAGACATGGCATATTAACAACAAATAAGCTTACTAACACTTTTTTACAATGTTTTCGAGAACCTGCTTTTCAAAAGACTGAAAGCCATAATTAAACATAAAAAGTTGATACCTAATTAACAATTTGAGTTTAGGGAACAGCATGGTACAATAGAACCGGTACAGAAAGTAATGAAGAAGTTTTCAAAAGCGCTTGAAGAAAGAATGTATCACTGGTTTATAGATATTAGCCATGCATTTGGTAAGGTTGTATACATATATGTAGAAGATAAAAGAATCCATATTAGGTGGATATTCTAAATGGCCAGAGATACAGATTTGGTTAAATTAGAGAAATATGCATTCTGGTTCTCTTAGGGACCCACACCTTGCAAATACCGGAATAGGCAATCTCCAGGCACCTATCTGGGTCTACACTCTGTCTTGAACTTGTCTTAAGATAGTTCCCATTTCGTCTTCCTTAGCTAATTCTTGTCCTTTCTTAACCCTGAAGCTGTTAGTGTAGTCGATGGCTAAGCGTCACTCTTTATGTCTCTATTCTCTCGATATACTTTTCAATAAAAAATATAAAAGATTATATATAACAGATATGAGTAGGATATCCATATGGACTGCGAGAGGAATGGTACATAAAGCAGTTGAGCTAAAGCGAAACTGAAATGAACATAGTACGTTTACCAAATATGAATTATAAGTTAAAGAGAACTGAATATAAATACCGAGGTTCAATTCTAAGAAAAACATCAGAAGAATTAAATAATCCAGCTGAGACATGCCCTTAAGTGATATAGAACACAATTTCCTCGGACACAAAGGTAAAGCCTGTTAGGCCCAGAAACAAAATAAAAAAAGACAACTACAACATTAATTCTATCACGAAAGAAACATATTTTGAATATTATAGAGACTTCGAGACACATGAAGAAGGTGGTCCACCAATTATGAATGTATTATCATTTGCCTCTTGTTATCTTAGCGGTATTCACCCAAACAATCGACACCATTTAAATGCATAAATACTAAACACAAAATGATAAATATCACACCCCCAACCTAAATAATACTTGAAGATCATAGCCGATACAACGAATCCGACATAATAATTTTCATTGCTTGCTTGCTTGACGCCACTTTGAGAGCGAACCCGTGGGCCGAATTGGCTGATTTTGGTGTCAATCGACTCAGGGCGACGCAAGTAAGTCAGTAGTAGGGTTTTAAAAATTTTTATAAGTGACTTTTTTTATGTGGATTTTTTTGTGGAACAGCTAACCTCAAATTAACTCGACACACAAAATGGATCACTCTTGTACAAATTGCATTAAATGAATTATTTCGCTCCCAATTTGGGTGCAGAACGCTAGTGGCTTAATAACTATCATATACATCGTACGATGCCTTACTTCTAGCACGCCGCTTATTCAAACTAAAACGACAGCAATCGCTGTAAAATGCTGCTGATAAATCATCATCATCATCATCCTCAGCCGTTTGCATCCACTGTTGGATATAGGCCTCCTCCATGTTCTTCCACTGTTCTCTGTTTTGTGCCTTGTTTATCCAGTTTCCTGCCACTCTGCGTATATCGTCGCTCCATCTCGTTGGTGGCCTTATCGGTCATACGGGCTACATGGCCGGCCCACCTCCATTTGGATTGCGTTGGGTGATGTCAGTTACTTTCGTTCTTTCTCTTATGATCGCGTTCGGGATTCTATCTTTTATTGTTATTCCAAGCATCGCTCTCTCCATTGCATGCTGGGCCACTCTTAGTTTATTTATGGAGAGTTTAGTTAAAGTTAAGGTTTCGGCTCCGTATGTGATCACAGGCAGGGTACATTGTTCATACACATTTTTATTTAACAGATAGGAATGTCCCCTTTGAGGATGTCACGCATTTGCCAAAAGCTGCCCATCCCAAACTTATTTGGCGGTGAACTTCACAAGTCTGATTATCTTTCCCAATTCTTATTTCATAACCAAGATATTTGTAGTCAAAGACTTGATCTATGTCCTTGTCATCAATTTGCATGACATTATTAGGTACTAGATTTGCCATGAATTTGGTTTTTTGAAAATTGATATTTAGACCGATACTTGTCGACGCTACTTTTATTCTGAGAGCATTTGTTGGGCTTCACAAAAGTCATCAGCTATTATAACAATGTCATCGGCGAAGCGTAAGTGGTTTAGGTATTCGCCGTCGATGTTTATACTTCTTCTATCCCAATTTAGTGCTTTAAATGCATATTCTAACACTGTTGCAAAGAGTTTAGGAGAAATTGTGTCCCCTTATCTAATGTCTCGTTCTCCTTTGTATTTGTTTGTGTTTTCGTGGAGTTTTACGCATGAGGTTGCATTACTGTATACATGTCTACCCTACTTTGTTGTCAGGCTGATAGTATCGCCGGTAGTTCGACAGTGTCGAAAGCTTTTTTGAAGTCAACAAATATTAATATTAGGGGTTTATTGTATTCGATTGTTTTTTCAATGAGGGTCTTAATTGTCTGTAAGTGGCCAATTCGTTCCGAATCCGATTCTAAAACCAGTTTGTTCTCTCGACTGATAAAATTTAGCCTGTTTTCTAAGCGTTTCGTGATTATTTTAGTAAACCATTTATACATAGGTGACAACAAGCTGATTGGTCGGTAGTTCTCTATGTCTGATATGTCTCCCTTCTTGTGTAAAAGTATGGTCACCGCGTTATTCCATTGTGCTGGGATTTCACTGTTTTTCCAAACAGAGATTGAAAAGATCAACTATTACTTTCAACAACTATTCATCACCTGATTTAATAGCTTCTATCACTATTTCGTCCTCCCCAGGAGCTTATTATTTTTAATTTCTTTAAGTGTATATTTTGCTTCGGCAATCGTTATTTCTGGTAGGTTTTTCGGAGCCCTGGTTAATTATTTTCTTCTTACTTGTTTGTGGTGAGTCGTCCTTTGTCCTTGTTCTTACACTTTTATACAGTTCTCTATAAAATGATTCTGTTATTTGTAACAGTCTCTTTCTGTTTGTTGTTCATGCCCCTTGTCATCTTTAAGTTTAAAGATTTCTATTTTACTGTCTGTTAGTTTTCTTCTAAGCACTTTCATATTTTTATTTTCCTTCAATTGTCTGCTTTATTTTTCTCTGTAGTATATTTTATCTGGATCTTTGCGTATCTCTTTTGAAATTATTTTATTTAGATTTCTCAGTTCTTCCCAGTCTCCTTGTTGTAATTCTCTCTTTAACCTTCTTTCTGTGATCAATTTTTTGGTGTTTTCGCTCAATTTTTGTTCTTTTGGAGTTTGTCTTGTTACACTGTTGTTTTTGTGATATTTTTAACGCTTCTAAAACTTTATTGTTGAGCGTTTCAACGTTATTTATATGGGATGGTTTAAAGCTTGGTTGATGGAGTTGACATATTCCACTATATTTTCCGGTGTATTCCATTTTACCATTTTACTTTTTCGGAACCATTTTCAATTTTTCTTTTTCAAGTTCATTTTAACTGTGGCTCTTATTACTCGGTGGTCACTTCCAATGCCAAATCTGTTTAATACTGTAACATCTGTTACGTTTCCCTTCTGGCTTGCTATGAAGAAGTCTATTCGTTTTGGTTTCACTATCAGGACTCACCCATGTCCATCGTCCTGTGTAGTTTCTTTTTAAAGAAGCTATTCAGTAAATGTAATTGATGTTGGTGCAAGAAATTTAGTAACGTTTGGCCTCTCTCATTTCTGCCTTCTAAGCATATTTTCCTATTGCTGAGAAAAGGAGCCAGAAAATTATCACACTAAGCACTAGTGCTCATCAAGTATTTATGCGCGTGTAATTTCGAATAAATAACATTCACTGAGTGATCGATTTTCCCACCTTCCCAAATATAACTTATCATTTATAACAGAGACTATTTATCCAGGTAGCTGTATACTCCCCACACTCAAACTAAATTACTACATTTGCTGGGATAGTAAACCAACATGCAAATTTGATTCTGAGAGGTACTGTACTTTTAACAGCTTTGGAAAAACGTATAAAGGTTGGCTTTTATTCAATTAGCAATTTTAGTTTGGCACAACTGTTACCTATAACCTGTAGTAAACATCCATATCAGCACCGAAATTGTTCTTTCATCTCATAAAAATGTGAAAGGGTGAATCCAGGCGGTTACAATCGATACAGCAACATACGAGAGAATAAACTGAACGATAAATGTTAGAATATTCCGAACTTATGCAAATCACATTTATTTAAATAGCAAACCACGCTTCATGTACACTTATAGGAACTGTTCGCCGAACACAGCTGCAATGGCGAGTCGGGTATATGAAGATTTTCGGAAGAAACGTCGCCTAACTAACTCCTGGAAAGGTTGCTGGACCAAAATTCCTCTACCGAACAAGTGTGCAGAATGTTGAACAATACCTACAGAACGCCCACAACAACTTTCGACAGCACAAATTAGGTTCTGAAGAAGAAACTTGCCGCTGAATCCTCCGTCATAGAAAAGTCTAACGGGAAACATAATCAGGAGATGAATCCACTAGAGAAGCGAATGATTAGCAGAGCTCTATCCCCTTAATACGCCTCGAAACTGCAAATTCCTCGACTACGCAGCACGTGGCATTAGGTTAGGTGATGATAAATTACTTTTCCATATCCATAAACACAGACAGCAAAGCTCCTCACACGGGACTCGCTTTTTAATATTGCATAAGAACCCTTTAAGCTCGTGGAAAATTCTAACAAGGCCCCAAGCTCTTCACACATAAATTGCAGCAACGTTGTTTCAACCGGAAATTACTCGAAAACAAATGTAGGCGAACATTCAATTCAAATACACGACGCATCAGTGGTTGCAAATCTACCAGGAGAACTATTCCCTATAAGCGCTTTCAAATGGTCTCAACAGAAATAAACTATGAAAAATTTTGCTATAGAAAGAAAATAACGTGCTTGAGATATCTAGCAGGCTACACACTTCTAACCCAGCAAAACAATCAACATATAAAACAAGAATTAAGAATTTTGAATCTAGAAGAACTGGCGACAAGACCTTAAAAATTTAATAATATACTCGTGCGTTAGCATTTTACAACTCCCGGTTTTAGTAAAGCACTCCGCTTCTCGTCGTGCTTCAAAAATTAAAACCTCGCGCAGAAAATACAACTACTGCACTCATAATGTAAATAACCACTAACGCTACGAGAACTTAAATTTAGAAAAATACTAATTTTTGAAATTATAAAAACAAATGAAAATATAAAACAAAATTAAAATTCCTCTTTTTAAAGAGTGTATTAATAACAATTGAATCTGAATCTTTTACAGTCTACAATTTCTATGCTGTGGATTCTTATCTTAAATGCTAAAATTTGAAGACGCTAATTCAAAATAAAAGTACATATTTTATCGTTCAGCGTATTTCAGCAATTGATTTCTGTTTTACTTAAAAGAAAAAAAATAGAGCGGGAGAGTTTACCGATATCTTATCCAGAAGCAACGCTAGAATGAAGCATTTCAATCAAGACAAGTTTTAAATGAAATTATTTGCAAAATTCTGTAGTTAGTAACAACTAGCAACCAGTGAGACAAATGCCTCATTTAATAAAACAAAAAAGACCGGAAGTGTCACGTGATTGAAATTCGGTTCCTGACCTGACATGACCATTCCAAACATATAACTTTAATAACTTTTTTCTCTATCTCTTACGGTTTGGCTGCTGAAACAGTGTCCCGGACAGACAAAACAGCGTCCCGGACAGACAAAACAGCGTCGCGGACAGACGAGTCTATTAGATAAAGGATATTTGCTTTCAAAGCCACTCTGCACTATCAGTAACATATTTTATTGTGAAGCCTAAATCTGATTGTTCACACGTTAACGTGCATCCCTTAAATAGTAAAATATGTTTAAAAATTCATTAACAGTTTTTTCTATACGATGTCAATCACAAACCACAACTATGAATCACCACAGTGTTAGGTAGAACTATTTTTATGATAAAATCTCGTTAGCACTGCTATTAATAGAAGTTGCTTTGTCCTTAATGAAAACGCTTAAATCAATAACACGCTGTTGCATAAGCATTATTTACTTTAATTTCCTGTTGTAATTATGAGATACTATCTATATTGGTGCTTCACTCGAAAACGTGCAAGCCTAGAATCGTCATTTCAATTACAACCATCACAACAAATACAGATCTGTACTGTAGCAAGGGTAATCGGTAATCAGGTAATCGATGGTTGTAATTAATTGCCATAAATTTGCCCAACACTCGAATTTATTGATTGCAGCAGGAGTATGACTCCAAGCTGTTGAAATATGATGCAATTTTCATGCGGAAACCTAAAGAATGAAGACTTTTTAAATGTAAAAATAACTACACTTGAAAGATGAAGTCTGAATAAATCGCAATAGTTGTTATCTTCGTAAATCTGTAAATGCATATAGCGAACTGTTTACAACGTTCCAAGCACTTTATTATATCATAGAGCTATGGAATCTAATATCTTATTGCCCCAGAGGGCTTTAAAACTGCTCGGTTAATATCTATGATTACTGTGCTCGTGCAATTTATACAACTCCCATAACATTTAATCCAGTTTATCTTGCGGATTTAAGCGTTTTTAAATTGCCCCTTAGGTTGCAGTAAGTTCAAAAATTATGTTTCTCGTCTCGGCCAATAGGAGCTACTGAATTTATTGTAGAATAATAGCTTATTCTGAAGAAACAAGCACACATTTCTTATACCGGGTTGCCGGCAAGTCACATATAGTATATAATACAAAGTCAAGAGAACAATGCGAAAAGTACTAGGAATTATTCAATAACTGGAAAAGGAATAAAAAAGCAAAATACTTAACAGAAAATGTATTACTTGCTTATTTATCGCAAAGATCAAAGATTTTAAATGCGGGTACACTATGGTCTGAATTTTCAATGTTGAAAAGCACTTTTAAAGTCAAGGAAAATATAAATTTTGATAATTTTTATAAAGTTCGGGCATTTTTGAAACAAAATTCTGTAAATTACCTGCCCAAAAAGTCTAAAACTTTGACTCAAGAACAATGCATTCAATTTTTTAAGGAAACAGATGATTCAGAATATCTTATGATAAAGGTAAACAAATAAATTAAAATAAATTAATTTTATTTTTTATTAACATTGCATTGTAGGTTTCTCTTATTATGGGACTATACGGAGCTTGTCGTCGAAATGAGTTGTTGAATATGAAACTCGACCACATAGATAATAGAGGAGACGTATTGATTGTTACAGTTCCAGAAACAAAAAATAATATTACAAGAACGTTTACAGTCACAAACAAAACAGTTGATGGATTGAATCTACTTATAATATACAACAAATATGTTTCTTTTAGACCTACCCACACTCCACACGCCACGTAGGGCCAAGGAAAATAAACCATATGAGGGATAAAAAGAAACTTCAGTGCCGCCGTGTACACTATGTTTTATTTGAAATCGAGAAATCGTGAAATTACATTTTAACCAACCTTTGTAGGTTATGTTCGGTCGATTGACGTTTATCTGTCGCTTCGCCACCTACAAAAAAGTCGTAAAACAATGGATTACTTCACTGCCGATTTTTGGTATTTTAATGACGATTTCGGCGTACTTCACTGCTGATTTCCAATAAACTACTATTGATGGGAAAGGAAAGTATTTTTATGACTACTTGTATGTAGAGCTGGTTGTAGTTAGAACTCTAGTCCTGACTTAGGAAAGTAATTGTCATGAGTGTTTTCGTAAAGATTAGTTTTTATACTAAAACTAGCGGACCCGACAGACGTTGTCCTGCCCGCTGCCTGCTATTAGCGGGTTCAGCAAACTTTTTTTCGATTTTGGAATTTTCGATTTTTTTCATTTTAAAACATATTGGGGGTGGTGGGGGGGGGGTGAAATTTTGGGCTTATATGTTCTGATATGCGAGAAATCTTTTAAAAATTAAAACAAAGAAATTCGTCAAAAATTTAAAAAAATCCTAGAACCCGATTGCAGCGCCACCTACCAAGTCCAATTGTGAATCTAAACCATCCAGGAACCTACTCAAACACACACAAAATTTCATCAAAATCGGTCCAGCCGTTTAGGAGGAGTTCAGTGACATACACACGTACAGAAGAATTATATATATAAAGATGAGTATCGAAAAACCTACTTCAAAAAGCGGTTTCAGGAAAAATATTATATTTCCTTTGTAGAGTCATTTGGGAAAAAAACGCGCAAACACGAAAACTGATTTAACTATTTATCCACTTTTTGATCATACCCAATATATTTAGTTTCGTACAAAAGGTTATATAATAATTAGGGGAAAATAGAACATTTTGATTGCGAAATTAATAAATATGAGAGTTTTAGTAAATTATATATGTACGTCAAAACTATTCCCAACACCTTCGGAATTTGAACTGTATAAATCGCTTGTTTGTACCTTAGTACGGAGTTATTGATTTTCTATTACAGGCACAGTACACTGCCTGGAATACGCATAATATGTTTTTAATATCGCTTTATGACATAAATTATTCCCATTATATTTTTTCTACAAAAAGTAATACGACTAAAGTAATATTTCTAGTTCCAGGTTCGAATTTGAATAAGGAATTCATAAATTCCCAAGAAAGAAAGTTACTTACGAACTTTACTTTCATATAAATAGAATGCTATTAGAAATTCTAATAAAATTATAATTTAGATGCTGTCATCAATAACTTTTTATTTTCCAATTGTCAACTTGAACCATTTTATTATGAAGTAGTATTCGAAAAACCAATTATTATTTATTTGTGAGCCATTATTGTTTTAGTATATAATTTGGTTTTAAATTTTAGATCTAATTGAAATTGCCTTCTAACAAGTGACAAAGAGAGAATAATATTAAATCTGTTGGAAATGTTCCCACGTCATCGGCAAAGTATACCAAGCGCTTAAAGGAAAATATCAAAACAAACCAAATGGTAAAACCTTATAAAAATGAGTGTTGAAAATCATGACGAATTAAGGGAACGTTTCAAAGCCATTACTGATGCACTGCTAAAATTACATTCTGATCTGGATTTTGAACCTTCACCAAAATCGACTTTTTTTCTAAGATTTATTATTGCCAGCGAGTTTATCATAAATTTATATTGTTTAGCTATGCTACTTAAATACACATTGGTATTAAAACACTTCAATCTCCCCTGAAGCTGCTTTACAACATGTTGATTTAATTATAAAGATTGAAGCAATAATAGAAACATATTCCCAAAACTATCAATTTAAAACTTCCAGTGATTCTCAAAACGAAGAAACGAAAATTCCACGAACAGCTTCGCAACAACAGCATTGCGAAAACTACATTATACAAGAACCATACAGCAACAGTGTTGTTGATCACCACCGACTTTTCCACAATTGTCTTAAACACGATCGAATATTTTGTGTTATATCAATATTTGTCAACATGTGGATTATCACCTACTCATACCTTCGATTTAAATAACCATCGAGTGGACTACCACTGAAATAGTGAAGCACCACCGAAAGGATGTACTCTTTTTTTTAACATAACAAGATACCTAGGCGATAGCCGTCCGCATGCGGTAGGTTGCCAAATTACATCCCCACGAACTGCGGCAAGGTTGAGCGTCATCAGTAGCGAGCGCGCAAAATGAGCGAGAAAAGATCACATAACTTATCATTTTGAAAACTTGAAAGCTATGTGCGAGTTAAAACATAATACGTTGTTTTATTACAGTATAAGGAATTTTTTTACGAAATGTTAAGCCATCCATAGGCTAGTAACATAAATTACTTTATAAGATACTGTACTTGCTGTAAAATTATGAATATTGAAAGAAATGCAAGTCTGTGATTGTTTACGTAGGGTATGTTGGAGCAACTGCTGTCGAATGCAGTCGATGTTTGTAGTCCACGACAAACCCAGTGGTGCTACTTTATGTTGATGGTGGTTCCAGTTGGATGTAAATCCACATCGGTGGTAACCCAAGTCAGTAGTAAACCAATTCGGTGGCATTTTAGTTCCGCAGGTTCAGGTCATATATTTGTCAGTAAATTCTTAGTTGGTAGTAAACCAAGTCGATGGTATTTCCAAATCAATAGTAGTAGTAGTCATTGATAGCTTCATCGATCAGCTTCACTCATCAACGTTAAAAATTATAAATCTGCATTATCACCGCTCTACATTTTGATTGCGCATGTTTAATGGAAAAATTAGTCTAACTTTCAAGATGAGTATTTTGCATTTTAATTAAGGTTTTAGGAACGGAACTTTCTAAAATCATAATATTACCTGTGGGGGACAAAATGATTAAAATAATTAGATATAAATCAACCGACTTGTGCTCTCAAAGCTCTTACAAATTGCAACTAGGACTTGTTGCCAAATATTTACAAGCCTTTAAAATTGTGCCGGCGTTGCTTGTTTCAACATAATATATAGGTACTCATGACGTCTCAAAACAAATTCCACCGGCCTGGAAAGGCTGACTGGATTGACGATAATGTCAGTGACTTGCGGAATTAATATTAACACCGAGCAGGTGATGCATTTGTTCGCAGAAAATTAAGCTAGGAGTTTAAATTTACTTTTGTAATGTTTTACTTAACCTACAACAATACAGCGTGAAGAAATTGTATTGTATATATAATTACTTCCATTTAAGAAATATAGTACTGCGTTTAACTTCGTTTTTATTGCATCTAAATGTTTTTGTTTTGTTTTTAAAAATCCCAGGGAAAACTCCTCTGCGTTTTGGGTATATCAAAAAAGACAAATACGAAAACGTCATTTAAAGGCTTAAGAGAATATCTGTTGGGTTTAATGAAAAGTTCAAGGCCTACTCGATTATGGCAAGCAACTAAATATTAGCACTTTATTTAACTTTGATTAATTTAAAAAAGTGAACAGGAAAAAGTTTATCATTTTTTGAGCTTCGTAAGGAAGCTTTGTTGGCTGTCCTTCATATAGGGCCTATCTGTTTCGAATGTTGTCGATCATCATGGCAGTCCGTATTTTGACCGCCGCAGCTCTGAGGAGGCCCACTGTAGTGTTAAACCACGTTCGTAAGTTCTTTAGCCACGAGATTCTTCTTCTTCCGGGTTTTATTTTCCGTCTACTTTTTTTTTTTTTAATTTTTTTTTTATTTGCACTCAGCCAACAGCCGTTAGGCCAATTACAGGCGTCGCTGTGCAGTTATGAGGACTTCCAACCCCACTAACGACTGTCATGATGTTGTATGACCGCCGGGACCAACTTTTTTCCGTGATAGCCGTACCACGAGGCGCCGAGAGATGCAGCCGTAGAACTCCCATCCAAGTTCTGACCAGAGACAGCGTTGCTTAACTCTGCTGATCGAACGTGGACGCTTGTTCAAGCTACACCACTCGGGACCCTTTTCCCTGTAGCATCAATTGTAATAACTCACATCGCTGACCATTTCTGGTATTCTGCTTTAGACGTTTTCATTTTTACGAGCAGCTCCTTTTCCTTACCGATTCTTTCGAGGACATTCTGATTGGTGTCATGTTCTGTCCAAGGCATTTTCAAGATAAGTCTGTATAGCTGCATTTCAAACGCTTCGAGTTTTATACACGAAACTTCCGTCAAAATACAAGACTCAAGTCCATATCGAAGTACCGGGAATATGTAGCATCACAATAGTCTGATCTTCATTGACAATGATAAATCGTAATACCTAAAAAGCTTCAACTTCAGAAATGGGGCTCTAGATTTTTCTATTCGACACTTCATTTCTGATGAGCGATCCCATCTTTTATTCATTGTTGTTCAGGGTATATGCATGTTTGCACTGTTTCTATTGGTTGGTTATGCAGTATGAGTTGACCAAGACGATTGTTGCTTTTGGAAGTTGTCATTTTCTTGGATTTCTTCATATTATGTGAAATCCCGTATTTTTGACTGGCTTCCAATATTCTGATCATTAACTCCTGGAGATTTTCTAGGCTATCAGGAAACACTACTCTATCGTCCGAATATCTTACGTTATTTATGTACTCGCCATCCATCTTAATACCAACGTCGGTGACTTCTAACACCTATTAAAAAAATCGCTTTGACTATACACTGCAAGTTTTTTATCTCGTTACAACACATATCCAAGTCCAGCGTTGTTCATGAGTGGTTAACCGTGTTTGCCGCAGCGGCAACTATGAAATTAGTTTATTTAAAATGTTATCAAAATGTTAAACACTCATGAAAAAACCCTGGGCATAATGTGTTACAACGAGATAAAAACACAGTATATATTAAATAGACTCGGTGACAACACACATCCCTGAGAAACACTTCTATGTCCTCCGAGTTTTTTCCTTGAATGCGAATGGAAGATGTTTGGTTCTAATATAAGTTGCTGATGATTCTCTGATTTCGATCTTCCAACACAATTCCTTTCAATATCTCACTAAGTTTATTGTGTTGTACATTATCAAAAGCTTTTTGATAGTCGATGAAACAAGTATGAATATCGCCACTCCTGCATTTTTGGAAAAGAACTTAGACACTGAATAGGGCGTCCCTTGTTCCCATCGCATTCCGAAATCCCAATTGTGTGTGACTAATATGTTCTTTGCATTCTCTAAAGATTCCCTGATGGACATTTTTAGAAAAAAATTAGGAGGTGGCCCATTAGACCGATTATTGCAAGCACCTAAATATTGGCATTTTCTTTAACTTGGTCTAATTCGTCTACCATTCGGCTTACAAGAAAGTTCAAGATGGGAAAGTCTAAATTTTTTTGAGTTTCGTAAGGAAGCTTGGTTGGCTCAGTTATTTATATCATTCTTGATTTCCGACAGAAATTTGTATTTTTAGCGATATGTTTTGTTAGGCGTGGTAATTTCTACAATTTTGATCTTTTTAGGAATACTAAAAGTTAAGTAACCAGAAAACAAACCAATTTTACTTAAAAAAGACAAGCTATAAAGTTCATTCAAATTAGTAATTATGTTGCATCTTACAAAAATTGACATTTATCGACACAAATATCTTAGATGTTAAAACTATAGGAAAAACAAACTTTTTTTTTTAATATTTGCAGTTGATATTGCGTCCTTCTTTCAAACAACAGATTAAAAAAATCTGGTGTGATATACGCACACAACTTCCTTTTACAGTGATCTTATAATTACCCAAAAATTTGATTTTTAATTTTTAAGTATTTGTCAACACTTTTGCAAAAATTACAAATTCTACAGAAACCGTCCAAAATAGAGAGTTTGTTAAAAAGACAAATTTTCTCTAAAATTTTAAGCTGAATTTAAAAATGTAATGATATAATGGGTGTTCTATTTAAAATGGGAGTTAATAGAAAACGATACAAAAAAAAAACAAACGAAACCCATTTCAGAGGTATTCAACACCATACTTCCGGTTATGCGATTTTCTTCAAAACCTTGATGTCGTATCTAGATAGTACACAAAACTTATATATGAAGTTGCAACGCTATACCTCTTTTCGTTTTTGAGATATTCTCTTCAAGACACCCACACAGACACACAGACAGACAGACCAATGAACAAAAACATGTTTTTTGATTTCAGGCGACACTAAAACGTGAAGATCCGTTGAAAATCCAATTTCGAATTTTTGGGGTGGATCCAATACTTCCTTTAACGTAAAAGGAAGTAAAAGAGTGCGGTAATGTCTATTACCGTATTAAGTGCGGTAATATCATCTATAACCGCACTGAGTACGGCAATATCATCTGTAACTTCAATGAGTGTTCATTACCGCAATGAGTGCCGTAAAAAGCTCTTAACGATACTCAAATTAATTTGGTAAATAGTTTATATCAACGCTAATCAAGATAAACAGTATTAACAGAATTAGAAACTGTTTTTTCTTCTTCACTTTGCTTATAGGTTGAA
Organism: Agriotes lineatus; assembly: GCA_940337035.1. Taxonomy (NCBI): domain Eukaryota; kingdom Metazoa; phylum Arthropoda; class Insecta; order Coleoptera; family Elateridae; genus Agriotes; species Agriotes lineatus. Next base: position 36,075,738 of record OW679194.1, on the reverse strand, counting down.
TTATAAAAAAAACTAAATAAAGCTAAATAAAATGAAATAAACAGTTTTTTTTACAATACCGGAAGTGCAAATACCTCGCACACCCATAGATACAAGTCATGTAAGTTTCTCATGACGTTTGTTTATTCGATTACTTGTAACTACGGAATTGAATAGCGTCGCTTACATTCCCAGGACAATAATGGACAGATGTCAGATAGCCCGCATTTGAAATTTCATGTATTACTTTGTGTTTTGTCCTTGTTTTCGCCGGTAATAAATTTACATATTTGAGGTTTCTTCAGTCTTCACTGTTTACTCGACGTAAATATCCTTCGAAACGAAAAAATTAAATCACGCACTTTGCTGACATTGTGTGGGCAGAGCTAAATTAATAATTATTAAATTAAAATTATTATGGCAGATCTGAAATCGTCAGTATTTTAAAAATATTCATTATTTTAAGTTAGTTGCTGCCAATAGTGGACGCAAGGAATTAACATTCTCGTAAGAAATCTGTTTCAGCTATAACTACTAAAAATAGTCCTGAAATCTCATAAGGTTATTATATTCCTTGTAGGTTGAACATCTATTTTTGTAAAAATATTGTACACCGGGACTTTTTATAAAAGAGCGCAGTACATAGTGTTAAATCAAGCTCATAAAACTGCATTTTTTCGAGTTTTCTACAGCTTCTCCGATTACTAATCGCACTATCGTAAACCGATGCTATAAATTAATAGCAATTGAAGCAAAATTTTAAAAAGTTATTATCTTAACTATTTTATTCGTTCCCACTATTATGAAAATTTATATATCCATACTAAAATATGTGTTCATATATAGAAATTTATAATCTATAGTTTGTGTATTTAAATATATTTACGTGAAATTGAAGAAAAATCCAGTGATTCTTGTCTTCGATTTTTATATTCTTTCGTTGTAAACTGCGGATATTTGTTCTCACTGGACTAATTTGTATTTTCAGGCCATTAAAGGAGCCTTTATCTATGCATTAATAATAATAATAACTTACATCTGAACAATTCTTAGAAAACATTTGGTCTAAGTTGTTCTTACAACATCCCTGATTTATTACAATGGAGTAGTGTTTTAATTATATTTTTTTGTGATTCTATGGGAATTTCAAACTCCCAATTTAGTTTGCTATATCTTTTTAAAGTTGCCTCTAGTAGTCTGTTTTATATTAATTTAGTTGTAGCTGTTATTAGTAATATATTAATTGATTAAATATAAATATACAATACAGAAAATCCAATTGTCAATAGCAAAACGGCAAAATTATTTTCTGTCATAGTTTTTAGAATACTATTCATTATTCAATATTGACTACTTAATCGGTTCAATCTACTGTGTTTACGCTATAAAATACATAATTTTTGTGTTGCAACACATTTACCCAAAAACAATTGTATATTTTTCCAATTTTTTATTTCTAGATTGGTAGTGTATCTCTTATTTCGAACAACTATTTACAACTTCCATAATAAAACCTTGGTGCAACTTGGTAGCTAACAACGGGCCTCAATCTTTTCACAACATCAAATACAGTACCACGTGGTAAAGGTCCCATCACAGCCGAAACCGAGTCCATGGGCGCACACGTGCTACAGTCCGGGCTTCTGGCACTCAACTGTAAACATCAGCACAAGTCGGCTATCGACCTTTAACCCGCAAAGCTGAGCTTGCACTGCGTTTGCCGGAGCTTTCGCGCGTACTTTTCGTACGCTCGTGCATTCCACAATCAGATGGTCGAAACGCAGGCGTACAGCGTCATTGTCAGTTTTTGCGGAGCATCTATTGTGGGCATGTACAAACAGGCTGCCGCAGGAAACGCGGTGATTACACCTTTTGGCTATTGCGTTGCCCATGACGTCGCCGTCATGACGTCGCGGCGCCGCTTTCCGTTCCGCCCTCAGGTGGCGCCTTCGCACGCGTCCGAAAACTCTCCTGCAGCTTTCCTGCTACGCGGTCAGGACGCCCGCTGCAGGTTTGGTTTGCAGCTTGGGAATGGTGGTTGGATAGTGGGAGAGCCATTAAACTCGGATAGTAAATTTAATAGATAATAATTACATAGAAAGTGATATTTACTACAGCTCAGCACGTGAAGTACACCTAAGGATATCTGTTTGGATATTACAGTTTGAAGTTCAAGCTATAATTTGTAGTTCTAACTTTCAAGTAGTATGCTTTAAAATTCACATGCAGACATTCCTAAAACATAGCAGTATTAAACGACAAAAAATACTGATAAGTTATCTCTCTAAATAAATATTTTCCTTTCAGTAAATAAATTTCCCCTGTTTTTGCAGATGCACACATTTTAAATGGAAAAATTAAAGAATTTCTAATATTATAGATGAATAATGTTATAAAAAGGATTTGCCTGTTGGTAGATTTGAATGATTTTTCATAAAACGTTGAAGGTATACGCTAGTTAAGAAATTTACTATAATGGCATGTTAAAATAAAAGAAATTGTTAACCATGAGAGTTTCTCTTCTGTTTGGTATGTATAAAATAAAATAATAGAATACAAATTCTTAACTTAAGAATCTTCACATTTCAGAATTCATTCATATTATTAGAATTGGTTAAAAGTTAAAAGCAAATATAATATTTGAAGAATACACAGTTTCAATTTCTCCTCAAATTGATTTTTGTAGTGCTCTTAAGTTTTCAGAAACTGCAGCAGCTAGAAAATCGATTAAACTTGCAGTTTAAAGGAATTACAAATTTAGTTATTGTTCAGATATATACTATTCGCAGCAGTTATTGTGCTGCTTTTAATCTAGGTTGCAGTTAATGTTAACTTCATAAAGTGTTAGACATTAATTATTGTTCATATATGAACTATATTCGTACTCACTAGAAAAATATCAACATAAAATCACAAAAGCGATATTTAAATTTCACTCTAAAGATAGTATACGAAAACTCTACTAGGAAGGAAAGTGTCAGCAAGTTTCAATTTGTTACGAAATAAAATGAATGCTATATTCCTTGGGACTAACATCAACCTTTTTAGATCAACCCATGATCTGTTAGGCATTAACTATGACTAAAGCTATTACCATTCCCATCTATTTAAAACTTTTTAATTCATTTAACTATTAACGACTTTACGTATAATGTAATTTAAACCAACTATACCGAATTTATTGGTTTTAAATTACTAGCTACTGGCTACACATTCTAAATTAGAAACCCCACAATAATCTCACTGTAATGTAAGATGCCACAAAATATTACTTCAGCACAACCTACCATTATCATCGCGTTCGATCATTTTTGCTAATTTTTACTAATTATAAGGTCTCATTAAATTTTATAACTTTTTTGAAGGAAGACATAACAACCGCTTTTAGTAATCAGTAACTTCTCATGCACCAGTGACGCCTATAATTGGCCTAACGGCTGTTAGCTGAGTGCGAAAGAAATAAATAAATAAATAAATAAATTTCACATGAAAACATTTTTTAGGGTGAAAAAACAGCTATTTGCAATCTTTCAAAATAAATTATCTGAAATGTTTAAGGTTTAATAAATTGGAAGAAAGTAGATTAGCAATTTTTTTACGTTACTTCTCATTTAAACATTTTTTATATGGAAAAAATATTAGTGCATAACTGAACAATGTCAAGAATTTAATTTCTAAGATGTTGAAAACCTAATCAAATCGTAAAATACTAACGGATATTTCAAATTCCAAATATGGGTGTGTTAATGGAATTAAACGAATTTATTTCACACTAAATTTCCTTCCATGCCCAAAACATTAACAGACATTTGCAAGCTGCCAAAATGAATTTAAAATGGTTGAAACTGAAAAAAGTTCACTAGCTGATTAAAAGTTCCTTTTTAATAAAGTTAAACATGAACATCATTTTAATGTGCAAAACATTATTAGACGTTTGAAAACTGTCAGAATTGAATTTCAAAATTTTCAGAACTTAGTAAATCGTAAAAAATTAACGCTTATTTAAAATTCTAAATTTCTTTCCGGCCAATAGAATCCGAAATGCCTTAGTGTACATTGAAACATTTTTAATGTGAAAAATATTAGCTACTTATAAACCAGTAAACTGATTTAATGAAAATAGACATGGTTACAATAACTTAATTTTTTCACGTACTCTTTCATAATAATAATAAATCATTGTCCACTTGAAATCTAGCACACTAAAATTGTAAAGTCTACATAATTTTGTAAAATAAAAAGGAGGTTGTATAATATTCAGTAACAAAGGACTTCCGGGATTAGACCTTGCCATGATGTATAATATTACTCCTATACATTTATAAAGTGATTCACACTTAAAGATTTGCTTAACATTCCGTTGCACATCTTAGTAATATTAAACATAACTTTTAATATACCTACATGTTTACTCTCAAACGAATAAATAACAGATATAATAATTAGCAGTTAGATATTATAGGTTATATGTACATTTTGTGTATTTTCAAAAACCACGTGCCATATACCGGGTGGCCATAAATATCTGAGATCCCGGTAGCCATGGAATTAGCTACTTTTAAATGTTGGTTAGTATTATATTTCAATTACAAAAAGTAGTGGTACCTATATAATGTAATAAAATGCAATTAAAGGAGGGAAATGTGCCCCGGATTCTGTAGTTTAGCCTACGACTCGATTATAAAGATCTCCTGTTCTAACTCCATTACTTATTGCAATCTGTAATAATTTTTGACAGATAGGAATTTTAGTTGTGATGACACTAATGACATTTAGTTTAGTTGTATTCATCACTTTAATAAAGCGGTGTTGATTCCAAAGTTAATGTGATATCAGATATTTATGGCCACCCGGTATTTCCGATTTTTGTTTCGTGCTATGTTTAGGGATACGCGTACCCTACTTTAAGAATTCCTGGTCTAGTGTTAGTGGAATGCATATTCGACTGCTATGCTACAGGTCGCCAGTTCGATTCTCGGTTTAGAAAATATCCTTTTTAAAGTTGTGGTAAGATGGAGATGCAAATTTCTATTCTTTTTTACCTTTAAATTTGAAAAGCTACTTTATTGTCGCCCCATTCGCACTCTCCGCTAATGGTAGATATTGATAAATATATAAATAATTCTTTCTTCCAGGTTTCGCAAAAATATATGGCGCGATTGTATACACATATAACACAATATGATAACGGCGATACCACACTAAAAGCACTGTTTTAACAAATTATAACTACTAAATTCAAACGTCCCAAAGGACGCATGGCAAAAACCACTCCATCCCAACATTGTGCCCAAATATCAATAAGAAGCTTGCACCTTTTCATCTTATTTGTAAATATTTTGGGCAGCTGTATTTATTGGTGCATATGCATTTATTATTATCATATTGAATAATTCTGCTTTATATCTGGCTACAACGATTCTCTCAGAAATACTTTCCCACTGTAAAAGTGATTGATTTGCTTCTTGACTCATGATCTACGCCAGTGGTATTCAACCTTTCTTTTTCGCGTACCCCTTCAAACATTTTCCTTATAATCAAGTACCCCCTACCTTAAAACTCAAATAATACAGTCATGTTATGGTTTTTAATGTTATTTATTGTGGTAGAAAAGGTTACATGTGAATTTAGACTTAAAATTTAAATAGGTATATATAATAGTATATTAGTGACAAACTTGAGCTTGCTTATTAGTGCACAAATCTATAATGCGTGGTGGAACAAGAGGTCAGTGCGAGTATAAGAGGGGCTTCTGGATTAAGGTAATTGCGGTGTTTATTTTGTATTGTCGAAAATGCAGAAAAGCGTTGTTCGCACATGTAAGTACTTGAAAATATAAGAAGTTCGCCAATAGCAAAGTAACTTAGTTGTTTGTACTCTTTCCGGCATTTAAACCAAAATTCGTTCAGTGAAACTTGTTCAAGTCATTTTTAAAGTCATATCAAAACTTAATTCTAATAACTGTTCCTTTCCATATTAGTTTCCAAAATATTTACATTAAAGGGGTTAAGTATCCACACTTCCGAAACATTATTGTTCTTTATTTCAGGAAAATATTTGGCACGCGACAGCCGGGTGTGAGAGCGAGGATACGGAAGCTCTGACCTTCCGCCTTGCAGGCCAAGCTCCTTCATGGGGTATTAGTGCCTCACCATTATTATTGCTCAAACTGGTCCTGTAAAACTGTTAGGTGATTTAAGATTGTTTTGTATAGATTTTTACTCAAAATTACGTTGGCGTCTGTAATAAGTTCAGATAACGCAGTAAAAGCAGTTACATTTTTAGATTTAACGCTACCTATCCCTAATGAAAGTTTTTTTTAAAAGCCCTTATTTTACTGGTAGATTTAAATATATTCTCGTCAAAACCTTGTAACTGTAAATTAAGTTCGTTTAGTTTTCCAAATATATCTGCAAGGTATGCAAGCTTACAAATGTTATCTGAACTTTCAAAAAAATGTACGAATTTCCGAACGGGCTTCATTCAAGAAACGGTTAACTTCAATGTTTAACTCTAATGATCGTTTTAGTACTTTTCCACGCGACAACCACCTAATTTCACTATGCAAAAGCAGTCCAGTATGTTCTGATCCCATATCCTCACACAAGGTTTTAAATAGTCTTGTATTTAAGGCACGCAATTTAATAACATTTACAATTTTTACACACATTTGAAGATTTTCTTGTAGTTCTGGATTCCTTTCTTTTGACGCTAAAGCCTCTCGATGAATCATGCAGTGTGTCCATTTAATGCCTGCATTTATGCTTCTTAGACGTGAAATAAGTCGGCTTTTACGCCCTGTTAAAGCTGCTGCTCCATCAGTAGAAATATTCTTACACCACATCCAACACAAGCCACATGGTTGAACAATAAACTGGTTCAGCACATTAAAAAGTTCTTCTCCAGTTGTTTTGCCAGGCAGACTTCTACATCCTAAGATTTCTGCTGTAATGCCAACTTTTTGGGAAAAGTATTTTACATATATTATTATTTGTGCCTCCATCGCAATGTCTGTACTTTCGTCCAATTGAAGAGTAAAACGTTGGTCGTTTTTTATCTCATTAAGCACCTGTTTTCGAACATCTTCTGCCATGTCGCTAATTCTTCTTGCAGTGGTAGTGTCTGAATATGGAATTGTTTTAATAGCTTGTACTGCCTTACTGTTAAACATTTTATTTGCAGTTATAATTGAACCTGGAATTATAAGTTTTTATACACTGGTGTAAGCTTTCTTATCTTTGGCGGTTAACAATGCGAGTTAATATGATACCTCGAGTGCAGTTATAGAAGATTTGGTGAATGTCTCAAGACTTTTCGAAATTAATAGGCTTTCGTTTGAAGAAGTCAATTGACTTTTTTTGGAATTCTCTATGATTTGTTTCTAGATCCCTTTTTAATAACGAGAGCTTCATACTATTGTTTGACAATGCTTGATTACAAATCACACAAACAGGTTGGGGCGGTAAGGCGTTATTTGAAACAAAGCCATATTGCAGATACGAATCTTGGTACGTTTGACGTGCCTGCATTGGCCGCTGCAAAATACAGCGTTGTGAGGCGTTTTTAAAAGGAAGCAAAGAAGAGACTTTGACTGTTTGGTTAAGGGCAATAAATGTTCCTAGCATTTTGCGTAAATCTGTAATATATAAATGAAAAGAATGTAATAATTAGTACTAATTGTGGAAACGAATATAATTGCTTGATTGCAGTTTTATTTAATTATAAATACCTAGATTGGAGATCCTCGCGTACCCCCGAGGAACTATTCGCGTACCCTCAGGGTTACGCGTACCCCCGGTTGAATACCACTGATCTACGCTACTCCACATTAGTGCCGGCTCGCTGTAAGAAGCAATGAACCATTGCCCTACCATAAGAAACCAGTCAGTTAGGATTTTTTTATTCTAAATTTGTATTTGTTCTTTTTTCACTATTCTCATTTTAAAGCTTAAACGACGCATGAGCAATTTTTATTTTATAAACATAAACTGTACAATAACCGCTTGCTTGATTTCCCGGACTCATTGAGCCAGATCGAAGTTGGCCTAGCTTTTCGACACTGCAGCGTTGCGGAGAGGGGTGAAAAAGGTAGACACAAAGATACGCTTTTTAGCATTTGGGGCCACTTCAGGTTTGACTCATTCACGCGAGCCGCGAGACTATGATAGAGGGCATGTTTTTAAGTACGTTACGTGTATGAAGCATTCGTCATCCCCAGATCAGCACCATAAAAAAAAATCTTTTAAATAAGCGCTTTCTATCGTATTCGCTCGAAGAAAAGCTTGAAATATAGCAAACAGTAGATCTAGCCATAAATTCCTGCTCTTATTCGTATTTACCCATTTCATGAGAAAATAAACCTAGTTTTGCAAACAGTGGCGATAATTTTTTTTTGCTGAATCATACGTTTAAAAGAAAAATGAAAAAGGAATATTCGATTCAGCTCATCGTCTTTTATTAGCCTGTAAAGTTTCTCATTGACTTTTGCTAATCCACTAATCCATATGAGAAATATTTAGATCTCGGAATCTGTTTTTGTCTACGAGGGGTTTAAGCTGCATTTCACATTCAGTTGGCCCTACTATTAAAGTCCTCCAAGTGTCGCCACTGCTCCATAGACATCACGACTCCTACCAGCTTTTGACACACGTGGTCAGCTAGCGCAAGTCAAGAGTATTTTATTCAAACTTTCGTGTCGTAGTCATCATCTTTGCGTTTTCCGCTGCGATATAAACAGCATAGCTTGTCAAATCACGTTTGTTATGGAGGTTAATTATTGTACATTTTAAATTTCTTCTAATTTGTAAACAGTAAATAACCATGAGTTGTATTTTCCGGATTTACTCTGTCTTTTTCTATTTGTAAAGTAGTGCACAGGTCCAGTTTCACTGATGCACGCGCTTGTTCCTCTATTCGGTATAGGGCCGGTTGCAGAAAGCAATGTTAAGTCTCGTGTTAGCTAACATCGCGTCAAAGTGAACAAAATCGCATCAAATCTCAAATCTTTATGGTAACTAATACATTAGTAAACAAAATTTGATGCGATTTTGTTCACTTTGACGCGATGTTAGCTAACACGAGACTTAACATTGCTTTCTGCAACCGGCCCATAGTCTGCTTCATCTTTAGTTGAAGCATGGGGTGCCATGGAAAATCAGCTGATTTCACCAGGTAGGTATATTTTTAAGTAATCCAATGTATTGTCAAATACCATGATTATAAGTTAAACAAAAATTTTAAGGAGTAAATATGTTGCCAAAGTAGGTTAGAATGGACAGTTGTAGAACCTCCCCCCACCACTTTTCCTTGAAACCGAGGCCACACTTCAAGGTCACATCTTCAAGCCAATTTTCAAAGCCACAGCTCAAGGCTAAACTTCGAGACCACATGGACAGTTCTAGAACCTCCCCCCCGCCACTTGGCCTCCAATTCAAGGTTAAGGCGTGAAAAGCTGGAACACTCATTGTTCAGCCTTGATTTCAAGGTCGGACTTTAGTTCAGAGCTAGGACAGCTTCCCCACAGTTGGCTTTTAGTTCAAGGTTGCTTGCTGGTGCCTCTCCACCAGTTGGCCTTGAGTTCAAGGCCAAAGCCAACTCCGCGACCATATGAAAGCAGGAACCCAAGGTCACATCTTCAAGCCAATTTTCAAAGCCACAGCTCAAGGCTAAACTTCGAGACCACATGGACAGTTCTAGAACCTCCCCCCACCACGTTTTCTTGAAACCGAGGCTACACTTCAAGTTAAGGCCAAATTTCAAGGCCACAGATCACGGCTAAACTTCAAGGCCACATCTCACGTCTGGAACTACCCCCAACACTTGGCTTTGAAACCGAGGCCATGGTTAGTGTTCTCATCAAATTACATTTGAACTCTAGCTTAGACCATGTTGTCAACCTGACACTTCTACAAGTTTAATGAAAGAGGCAAATATTTTCATAAATTGTTTTAATAACATCTAAAGATATATACAGATAAACAATTAACACTAATGCTATAATCACTTATCAGTTGCATAACATGTACAGTAACGCTATTGTCTACTCCTTCGGCGTTGTCCTGCTCCTCCGCGAAGTTGAAGGCCGTTCCGATTCTGGATAACTGCCTCCTGGAGTATTTTCGTGGTGGCAATCACAGCGTCCTTACCCACCAGAAGTCGACTTGTGCGAAAACGGAGGTGCGTTGCAATAATTAGAAATGGTGACCTTGAAGTCAGTAGTAGGAGCTGGCAACCTTGACTGTAAAATTGAGTTTGTATTAGTTTGCGTGCAGCATTTTACTTGATTTTGTTCATAGGTTTATATGTAACAGAGAGAGTAACAAGGAGCGTAAATGGGTTGACATGTATGTGATGCGATATCATAATACACAACATCAAGCGAGAATACAAAAACCACCGTCATGAACACAACCGCGAGGGTTGCAATCTCGTCTAACCATTGTGCCTCGGGTGATTTTAAACCCTTCGTAAAGGGCTCTCAACGTGAAGTCGGTAAAAACCTGCTGTTATTTTAATTTTCAAAATACAATTCAAAATTGTCTAACCTCGTCTCCTTAAAACGCATTCGCCTAAGTGTGTTGGTTAATGGCATGCAAGCAGTTAACAGAATTTGAAAGTTAATAATATAGAATCTTAATAAGAAATTGTACTGATTAAATATAAAATAACTAGCTCACAGTTTGGCAGGATGCAGCAGCTCCAAAAGAAGTTCTTGCAGATCTTAACGAAAGAAACAAAAAAATAAAATTAGACCGTGTTCTTTTATAAAATGGTTGTAAAGTGTGCTCGTTAATTGTAACCAGTGCATGACATTGAAAAATAGTATCCGAACTTTATTAAAAATTATTAAAACTGGTCACTTATTTACAGCAGCATCGAGGGGAGAATGCATAATTTTCTGAAGCATTGTTTTCCACGACAGTTTTCGTAAATAAAGAAATTTTGTTACGACGTGTTTAATACAGAAACTACTTTTGAAATCCCGAACTTTATTAAAAATAATTAAAACTGGTCACTTATTTACAGCAGCATCGAGGGGAGAATGCATAATTTTCTGAAGCATTGTTTTCCACGACAGTTTTCGTAAATAAAGAAATTTTGTTACGACGTGTTTAATACAGAAACTACTTTTGAAATCCCGAACTTTATTAAAAATAATTAAAACTGGTCACTTATTTACAGCAGCATCGAGGGGAGAATGCATAATTTTCTGAAGCATTGTTTTCCACGACAGTTTTCGTAAATAAAGAAATTTTGTTACGATGTGTTTAATATAGAAACTACTTTTGAAATCCCGGTTGTGAAAAAATAATATACATGCCGCTTGCGCGCTATTAAATTTCGCAAAACGACATTTATTGACAAACGATTTAAAATTGTATACTCCTATATAGTATTAAAATGATTATGTTTAATAAAAGGCTTGTAGATAAATCATGTATGCGATACGTTAAAGAATAGAGTACGGGCGATTCAATTTGTTTCTAATGAATAGTTAAAATTTAAGATATAGGTATCTAAGATAACTTACCGGGGTCGTGAATACAGAACAAACGGATCGCAACTGAGTGTTGAACTACGAGAGCAATGCCGTTTGCAGCTAAATAAACTTGTTTATATGCTATCCTTGTTCTACAGTCTAGACAAAAAAATGCAGTTTGGAATGTTTTCTTGCCGCCCAATGTGTAAAGTTAATAAATTGAAACCTGCGCTGCGAAACCAAATTTTATTTTACTGGGTTAATTTCGTAAGGTATTTAAATAGCTTAAATATTCTGATCCTGTATTTTCAAAATTAAAAAGTACATGTGTGCATAACTCTGAATTTAGGTTATCAAAGACAGTATGTAAGCGCGTTTAGATTATTAACATTCCGTTTTCATATAAAGCTTATGTGTCGTTTATAACGTTGCATGCATTTTCTACTTAAACAGCTCATTTTTTCGTTTGTATATCAGTTGTTTACAGTAATTTGAAAATAATAATGAATGTTCGTTAGACTGCAACGTGGTTAGATAATTGTGTGTCGGTTTTATAATTACGATTCTGCGGAAGGCGCGTTATACAACATATACAGCTTTCAGCTTTCAATAATTAGAAATCTAAATTTCTACAAGATATCTCAGGAACTTTGTTTATTGCATTCTAAGTAACTAATATTTATAAATAGAAAGATATTAACGAAATATAGACACTGTAAAGATAATTTCAACGCACAAATACAAAAGTTGTGAGAAATTAGAATAGTTCTGCTGTGAAAGTTGGGTTGAGAAATGTGATAATTGGCACCGTATCTACCATCCCACCTAGAGACAAGTGCTATGCCGTCTAACAGTTTCTATAGTTTTTCCAAAACATGCACTATTCATTAATTTATATAAATTTTTCTAACTGACTGGGCTCGTAATTTTGTATTTAGGTCTATACAGTGAGAATAATGTAAGCCTGTACATGGCTGAATTATGCAAAATTAGACATAGGGAACTTACTTAATGTTACCATGGTGTTAGTAAACAAAATAACAACACAGTGACTACAGAAACTAATTAAAACTGGATTATTTCCTTGTAATTTCAAAACCGACAATTGTTACTAGCATGGGCAAATTGATTAATGCGAATAATGTAAATGTAAGACTGTACATGGCTGAATTTTGCAAAATTAGACATACCATGGTGTTAGTAAACAAAATAACAACACAGTGACTCCAGAAACTAATTGAAACTGGATTATTTCATTGTAATTTTAAAACCGACAATTGTTCCTAGCATGGCTAAATTGATTAATGCTAAAATAAAGTTGCTAATGTATAGGCTTACAATATTCGCACGGCATAGTCTTTCAACCAAAAGGATTGGTTAAAACTCAATACTCTATGAAATTTTAGCACTATAAGACCAGCTTGATTTAGATTTATACCTATAATGAATGACATACCGCGTCTTAGGTTCCAAAGTTGTAAGTAGTTTCTTTTGTGTGCCTCCAGGAGGGACTTTATGTTCTGCACCAAATGGAAAATATTTATGCAGATCATGCAAATGTTGCCGACAATCTAAATCCACTTCTAAAATTATACCTTCTTCAGCATCATCCGAAATATCAAGAATAGATTGCAAAGTTATGGAGTTTACTTGTTTTTCACTAAACCATTTAAAATTTTTCAAAGCTAAATACTGACTCGTAGACCAACCATGCAAATTTACTTTATCTAGAAGGTGTTTAGAAGGTTTATTGCAGTTATAATTTTTTAGAAATTTATTATTTGCTTTACTATATTTGGTACAGCATTGACTTATACCACCTCAGTTAACAATTCTAATTTAACTTATGTATATTTGAGCATACACTGGAACGTAAAATCGGGGGTTGTGTAGAAGTGACTGGGACCTAACCCATATGTTTCTATAGATTTAGTCCTAAAATTCTCAAAATTATCTGCCAAAAGTAAAACATCACATTTCAGATAAAGATCACTGTATTCTCCTAAATTTTTAATTTTAAATGATTTCCAAATCATCTGTGCATGTTTGTAGTCTTGTTAGGAAATATCAGCTTGTTTCAATTTATTATAAAATTTTGACTTTTCCGGAAGAATCGTTTCATTAAACTTTTCCCAACTATCCATGTACTCGTAAGGAATAATTCCTTTTCTCATTAAAATATTTAGCTCTTCCATATTTAAATGGCTTAATGTATGATGTAAAATTTTAAAATCTTGAAATTCTAAATAAGATGCTAATTTATCTGATGACTCGCTCAAAAACGATATGAGTCTACAAATCTACATTTATTACTTGTATTTGGAATATATTTAGTAAGCGAAATATATCTTTCTTTATTTTTCGGTAAAAATACCATCCTAGGATACATCATTTCGGTTCAAATCAGCGAAGTGGGTAAGACGTTTATTTTTGTATTCTAAACAGTATACATTTATTAAAACAAGTTTACTCTAAGATTACACTAACTTGCTCGTTTCTAAAATCTATTAGTTCACCCTTCTGATTCACGAGCCGGATCTCGATGTTATAAATGGTTTCGACATTAACCTCTAAATAAATAGGTGCATTGGGAACATTTTCCATACAGAACCCAGGCGCCACGGAAATACTAAACCCATACAGAATATGCGCAGGTAAATTATTACGATAAGAACCTCGTGTGATGTTGCATTCAATGTAAACATTCGTGCGTTTACTTATCTGTATATCCAATTCAGATATATGAGTGTGGTTAGGTTTGTATTCGATTGGTTTGAATCCGAGCATTCGACCAATAGAATCGGGTTTTGAAAAATCCACAGTGTACATCGATTTAATTTCGCATTTTTGCGTATTATTGTTTGCGCATAGTATAGTGCTTTCTACGTGTTTTTCTAAATATGAACTTAGCTGATCGATTTCATATGAACCATGTGGAATAGTGAGTACATGGAGATCCTTATCTCTATAATAAAACTTATCGTTACCGGTATGGATATTTTTAATCGAATTGCAGCCGTAGAATCCCCTTAAAGCGAGCTCATATCTATGTCTAGGATTAATCTTATAGGCTCGACATACGCGGCATGCAATACATTACCCACATCTTCAACTACCAATAGTATAGACATGACTATGATGTGCGTCATCGTTTACATTCATTTATATAGAAAATTAAGACAAAGGTGGCCACATATCACGGTGTTATAGTTCTGCTCTCTAGAGTAATTATAATAAATTTTACAATCCCGAAAGTATTCAACGACCGCCAACGGTGGCGGTAAATTCCCAAAACCACCACCGCAGCCAACAGAGGTGACCACCGGTCCCCAAGACAACAAAACCTAAAGCAGCTACCAACACCCAAACATCACCAGTAGGCTGCATAACAGCTATGTGATTCACGATCCACTTGGACAAACTATCTCAGTGGATCAACAAAATAAGTGTCAATAAGTGATATTATAACACAAGACGGTTAATACACCAGTAAACTCACAACTAAACATCGTCCACTGGAACGCTAACGGCATTCAGTGCAAAATGCAAGAAATGCGAAACCTCAATAAAACACTCAACGTCGACGTGATGATGATCAACGAGACACATCTCACACCAAAAGTTTCACTAAAGTTAGCTTACTACCAAACCTATAAAACGGACAGACCGCAGATAGCCTATCGACAACCAAAGACCTCCAGCAACGCAAAATCTACAGCGGCCCGCATCCTGTTAATTATCGAAAAGACCCGGAGTATCAAGCTGAGTTAAAGAAAATGAAACTCGCGAGAGCCCCACTACTAGCAGAACCAACAGGATCACAGCCAATCACAGAGAGGAACGAAGATGGTTTCCAAACACAAGGCGGGAAACGAGTTAGAAACAAACAGCCTGCTCCGCTCAACAGCGCAAAAGGTCTCCTCAACCACAGCATCCACCAGCAGCAATGCAATTGCGATCCCTGACGCCTCAGTTGTAACAGCCAGCGCTCGTACGGCTTCCGCATCTGTTTCCACCCAAGGACGCCAGGCCCACCCAAGAATGCCACTACACCCAAACACGCCACCGACACCTACAAGGCTGTTGCACCTCCCAAAACCGCCACCGCCGTCAACACAGCAGTCACCGGCTTTAAGGTGCCCATCGACCCCAGGATAGCAAAACCGAAAGCAGCTACCAGCACCCAAACAACACCAGTAGGCTGTATAGCAGCTATGGGATTCACGATCCACTTGGATAACCTCACTCAGTGGATCAGCAAAATAACTGTCAATAAGTGACATTATAACACAAGATGTATAATACACCAGTAGACGTACAACTAAACATTGTCCACTGGAACGCCGACGGTATTAAGTGCAAAATGCAAGAAATGCTAAACCTCATTAAACCACTCAACATCGACGTGATGATGATCAAAATCGCACCAAAAGTCTCACTAAAGGTATCTTAACTGTCAAACCTATCGAACGGACAGACCGCAGATAGCAGGAATTCCAGCTAGTGGCTGGCTCGATATTATAGTAAAAGATAAAATCGCACAGTACCAAGTTACGCTGCAAGCAAACGAGTTGGAGGTTACGGGGGTCCAAATAAGAGTAGCCGCCAGATATCTAAGACTAATATCAACCTAGCAACAACCAAGGACGCCCCTAGCAACGCAATAATCTGGATGATTTTATGGCACGCAACCTCCCTACGCCGATTTCAGGAGAGTCTAAACACAAAACATCAAGCGAGAGAATCCCGAGTCAATAACACTGAAAAGCACAGACTCTTCAACCACACAGCAGGAAAGAACTACGAGGTCATAGATCCAGGGGAGCACCGACGCATGTCCCAAGCAATCATCAAGACCAACTCGATGTGCTAGACATTATATTAGTCAAGGATCTGCCATTCCACTACTCCTAGAAAACAGTGAAAGACCTGAACTCTGATCATCTCCCACTACTGCTCACGGTGAACGTAGGTCCGAGGTAGGATGGACCTCGAAGTACAACCAGACGCATCACGAACTGGCGTCAGTACAATGAAAACCTACAAAGAAAAATACAAGATTTGCAACCCCACCATCATCATCACTGACGATATTGACAACTGCGTCCAAAACCTAACGCAGGGCCCTCGAGAATGCGATGCAAATTCCTGACTGCAACCGCCATGCTCGAAAACTGTCCCAAAAGAAAAAACGGAGGCTGGTGTGAAGATGGAAAATCATCAGGAACCCGGCCATCAAACGCCCTCTTAATAATAAACAAGAATGTCTGAAACAAGCAATAAAGGAATTCTACAATAAAGGCTGGAACCAACACATCAGCAACGAGCCGGAAAATGCCAACTTAACAGGGCTCTAACACGTAAGAGCGGCCTCCTCATGTCCGATCCAAGGACCAAATCGACCCTCTTACGATCCGCAAGAACAGGCCGACATCTTCACCTCCACCCTCTACAACAACTTCATGTCCAACAACGCCGATGACGCAGAACACGTACGGGGAGCAAATACCCGACTACAAGGGATATTGACCGTTGAACTAGGCGAATATGCGCCGTTCGCCTCACCAAACGAGGGGAAGAACATTATCCTACATCAAAGTCGCCATAAACCCCTCACGAATAGATGGAATTTCGTATGCAATGCTTCAGAATATTCCGAAGAAGGCGCCGGCGAACATAACACGAATATTCAGCGGGGTCACCACACACCGCCACGTTCCTGTTCCATGGAATCGTACTGTCATAATTATGCTTTCTAAGTTAGGATAACGAAAAAACAGAACCCAACAACTATAGGCTAGTTCCGGCCAGTTCCGGCCAGAGAAATTAGACTTCGGGCCAGTACACGCAACGTCGCTACAGCTCGTTAAAGTAATAGACGATGTAGCTGATAAATTTCAAGAGAGGGAAAACCACCGTCATCGTCTCCCTTGATACAGAAAAGGCGTTTGATAAAGTATAGATGCAGGGACTCCTCATCAAACTATCGAACAACTACGCATTACCAGCGGCCTACACCTAGCTTCTAAACAGCTACCTGACAAACAAAACCTCCGTCGTCAGGATTCAAAACAAGTTATTCCAAGTTACCACCACAGAAGCAGGAACTCCCACAGGGTGGCTGCTGACCGCCCAATACTATCCAACATCTACATCAATGACATCCTCTGTGCACAAACGCCAAATACGCAATATGTAAGGATGACGTCATGCTCTACAGCAAGTCGAGAGTGCTAGGAGTTACAGTCAGGAAGATGCAGGGGTAGCTGGATC